>JBBPBX010012940.1:9096-27909 GCA_038048925.1 Garcialebias charrua
AGCTAAAATAAAATGTAAAACTTTTAAAACGTCATATTTAAAAAAAAAAAGACCCCGCCCCCCCCAACACACACACACTCACACACACCTTTGACCCATCCTGTTACATCCTCTCTCAACTTCTTTTCTGTGTTTAATCTCACACCTCCCATTTTCTCCCCTCCCTCCACTCTTTTGTTTCCTAGGTAACTATTATGGGACTCCCAAGCCACCGCTGCAGCCCCCCATTGGGAAAGTGATTAGCAGTGGTGGTAATGCCCTACTGCCAGACGGGCTCAGCCGCAGCCTGCCGGGCTCTCAGCGCTCCAGTCCTCAACGTGCCAAGTCCTACAATGACATGCAAAATGCTGGAATAGGGTTTGGTGAGCAGCAACAGGAAGACGACGAGGACCTCCCTGACCTGAACAGTAGCTTTACAGGTATGTGGATAAAATGAGAAATACCAGCAGAAACAGTGCATGTGTTTAAATGTGTGTCGGTGCTTGTTTGTTTTGTCACTTTGTGTTGGTCCTGTGATTGACTGGTGAGGAGTCCAGGAAGGCTTTTGTTGGGTGAAAAGGGCTTAAAGTGAGTTATTAATGTGGAATACAGGGAACCCCCGACCTACGAACGAGTTCGGGACCTAAGAACCGTTCGCAGCTCGATCCGGTCGTAGGTAGGGGGTGAAAATTGCGTCCCGTTCGTAGGTCGTTATTCTGTTCGTAGGTCGCGGAAATACCGCTAACGGTGCGCCGCGCACACATTTAACAGCATGAGACTGACATACTGGCCCATAAACATGCACAGAACTTTATTTACAAACACTTATCTAAACCATTACACCACACATGCATCCATAAACACACACAGTAACTGTACATCAGTAACTTCACATCAGAACTGCAGGAAATCAGCTGGAAATCACATCAGCAAAATGATGTCAACAATCACACATGAACACTTCTCAAAGTGCAGCTTTTAACATCACAACAGCAGCAAATCAGGGACTCCCATCAGCAAAATGATGTCAACAATCACACATGAATCCATAAATCCATCAGCAGCATCACATCTATCAGAAGCATGTTGCAACCATCATGTTTTTGAAACCAGTGCGTTGATGAGTGTCCATGTGCATGAGAAAGAAGTCCATGAACTCAGAAAAAGCTAGAAGCAGCAGAAAAATGAAACAAAATTGCCTTACTTTGACTGAAGTGTAGGTAGACAGATGTTCTTCTCATCAATCACCGTAACTAACCCACGAGGGACAAAATGGCCGCAGCCCTTTAAATAGTTACCGCTTTACCTGTACGGATCCCTCCGCCGCCAGGTGCACTGCGGCTGTGTGTACATCCGCCAGAAGCCCAGCCCCCCCCTCTCGCTGGCGGTACTTTTCCACTGTCATGCGCAGTGTCACGCCCATGCCCAACAAGCAACAGCCAAAGGCAATCCCCTCCCCCACCTCGCCGATTGCCATATGTGACGCAGTTACGCCGTAGCTCGATTATATACTTGTAATGGGGCTCGTTCGTAGGTCGTGCATCCAGTCTGCCGTAGCTCGATTATATATTTTAGCTTGGTTCGTTCGTAGGTCACGAACTTTTTGCCGTAGGTCGATGGCATTCTTCAACTTTGGTTCGTTCGTAGGTCCCGTGGTTCGCAGGTCGATGGAGTCGTAGGTCGGGGGTTCCCTGTATGTGCAAAAGACTTTAAAGATAAGATTTAAGTCTAACTGCTTCTTTAATGTGAGATATAATGTACAAGCAGGAAATGTTTTTTTTTTTTTTCCAATCATACAAATCATTATGAATTCTGTGCATACAATTACAAAAACTTAACTGGGGCGGCTGTGGATGAGTGGTTAGAGCAGTTGTCCTCCAATGCAAGAGTTGGGGGTTCGATTCCACCAGCCGTCACACGCCAAAGTGTCCCTGGGCAAGACACTGAGCCCCTCATTGCCTCTGATGTGTGTCCCATCAGTGTATGAATGTGATAAAGCTCTGGTTATTCTTGTACAGATCTAGTAGAGTGCTGTATGAATGAGTAAATGAGGACACATATTGTAGTGTAAGGAGCTTTGAGTATCTCGACAAGATAGAAAGGTGCTATGTAAATACAGTCCATTTGTTTTCTGTCTTTGATCTCTAATGCAAACAAATGTGAAACAATCATCAGACATTATGTTCTGTACCAGCTTTAATATGCAAACTCCACACAGAAAGGCCCAAGGCGCGAGATGATCGGTCGGCTGTGAGGCAATAGTTGTAATCACTGCCGTGCACCATTAGAAAACCACAGTTTTACAAACAAATTATTGTTTTTATGTTTAAAATATTTTTTTAATGCAGTCAGTTATGAGGCATTCACAAAGCACTTAAAGCCTGGACTTAAACCCTTTCTGCCCATCTCAGTGCAATTTTTGGCTTGACAGTGGTACCATAAGACAAGATAGAACTTTATTGATCCTGCAGGTGATTGTTGGGTCTTCAACACTTGCTCTTCTCAAGGGCGGACGTCTCCTCTCAGTCTCCGCTTTGCTTTTGCTTTGTCTTGTCTGTGAAACTGTCTGAGAGCCTCTCTTCTACAAAATTTTCCGAATCATAACTATGGACTTCAATTTGTTCAGTTGGTCCCTCAACACAACTGATAACATTTCTTCAAAGAAAAGACAGGCTGTAGGCGATCCGATTTGCCTTGTTGGCATGCACACAGCTGGATATCTCATCGACTTGGAAGACTTGATGACGTGTCTATCTCTGCTGTCATCTGTTGATCTTAAGGACACATATTTAATTGGATTTATGATAACTGGTTCCTGCTTTTTGGATTCGGCTGGTTCCTGGTCTATCAACACACAAGGAAGACGTCGGCGGCTAATCTGGACCTGGTCAGGCTGCTTGCCTTACATGATGGCTTGGTTCATGTCTCGAGAAACCAGACTTTTGGCTGAATGGATCAGATCTTGGGGATTTTCTCAGGCACGTTCCATTGGTATGGTCATTTTAATTTGGCCATTTCAGAAGCAAATGGACCGACACAGACTGAAGGTAGATGTCATAAAAGTTCTGCCTGTCCCCAAAACAATTGTGTTTATGGTAAATGGAGCTTACTTATATAGCGCTTTCCAGCCTCCTATGAGGGGCCCCAAAGCGCTTCACAGTACCAGCCATCCACCCATTCATACACACATTCATACACCGGTAGCGGTCCTACCGGGAGCAACTCGGGGTTATGGGTTAATCTGAAATTGGGCTCCCTGACTGGCCTTGACAGGCCGTCTTATCTCAACACGCCTGTAGAAGTTTTGTAAACCTGACGCTCTCACCCCTTCCAACCCTTCTGCTGAGGAATTCCACTGACTTTTCAGAGGAGCACAGCTGAATAAACATTCTGTCATCATTTCGGGACTCTGGATATGCCTCTGGCCGTTCTCGACAAACAGACCTGCACACTGAGTGTTTAATCAGCCTGACAACAGGCTGGGTGTAGCTTGCAAGCTTTCTTGTATTCATACTTTTTTGTCAGTCTTGGTCTTTGAGATAAATAAAAGAGAACTTGAGAGCTAATGGTTAAACTATACAGTAAGGGAGATTGATGTTGTGGGGACGCAGCAGGAAGTGACAAAAAATGGAGTACCTTCATACAAGCACCACACATCCAGCACCATCACATTGAATACAGGAGCCCCACAAGGATGTGTGCTGAGCCCCCTTCTATTCACCCTGCTAACACACGACTGCACACCATCATACAGCTCCAACCACTTCATCAAGTTTGCGGACGACACAACAGCGGTGGGTCTCATCAGCAACAACAATGAGACGGATTACAGGAACAAGGTGAGCCGCCTGGCCTTGTGGTGCGGACACAACAATCTCACTCTAAAGCTAGATTCATACTTGACGCGCCGCGCAGCGCGCGAGGGTGCGCGCTCCAAAAGTGACGCAATTTCACAGTCCCCGCCCCTGCGCGTTGGCCCCGCGCAGGGGATTAGCGCGTGCCGTGCACCTCTGAATTTTTGAAACTCCGCAAGCCCTGCGCGCGCGGTGGGCGCTACGATTTGATTGACAGGTCCTCACCGACAGCCTTCACCCTCTTCACGCCGGAGCCTGCAGCTGTTTGCGCCGCTGTGGTCGTGGAGACGGAGTCGCGACGCATGGAGGAATGTTTTGTGACACAAAATGTATTAAATTCTCCTTCATTCCTGATCTGGAGTCGGACTTTTCTTTTGTTTTTTCGCCAAAAGTCACGTGATCGCTTTCTCCTCCGCTGACTCCATGCATTAAAACCGCAAATAAAGACAACAGTTCAGCACGCGAGCAGAAAGCTATTTGTTTTTGTTGTGTGACGTCAAACAGTTCTTCTTCTACGGTAGATTTCTTCTTCTACACCTTTCTTGCAACATATGCACAGGTTTTAGAGGGTACTGCCTCCTGCTGGTCCGTAAAAGAACAGCACTTTGCCATGCGCCGCCGTGGGACAACTATAAACACAGAGGCGACACTGTAAACGCATTTCGCCGCACGGCACAGTGCACGCGCAGCGCGCGCGCTCCAGCCTGCGGACCAAAGCGCGAGTCTAACTCGGCCTTCAACGTGGAGAAGACAAAGGAGATTGTTGTGGACTTCAGGAAGAGGGGTGCCCAACATGCCCCTCTGCTCTGACCATCAACAGCACCACAGTGGAGAGAGTGGACAGCACCAAGTTCTTGGGAGTGCACGTCTCAGAGGACCTGTCCTGGAGCAGGAACACTGCATCACTGGCCAAGAAGGCTCACCAGCGCCTCTACTTTCTCCGCAAGCTGAAAAGGGCTGGAGCTTCAACCCCCATCATGTGCACCTTCTACAGGGGTGCCATAGAAAGTGTCCTGACCAGCTGCATCACTGTGTGGTTTGGTGCATGTACTGCATCCTGCCGCAAGAGCCTCCAGCGCATCGTGAGAGCAGCTGAGAAGATTGTCGGCACCTCCTTCCCCTCACTGCAGGACTTACACAGCAACCGCCTCACTTGGAAGGCCCTCTGCATGGCAGGTGATCCCACACACCCACTACACAGCTGCTTCAGCCTGTTGCCATCAGGGAGGAGACTGAGGAGTCTCCAGGCTCAAAGCAGCAGACTAAATGACAGCTCTGTTCATCAGGCAGTCAGGATGCTAAACTCTCTGCCTGCTCTGCCCTCCCTCCCACTTGTACTGCCTTAATCACAAAAAACTTTCACACATTACCACACAACACAAAGATTTTAACACTGGACTCTGTGTCATCAAAACGGGTTATTCACTCAACTCACGGTCATGTGCTCATTCAGTTTGCACTACTTCTTATATTCGCACTAATGTTTGCATTACATTACTGCCTATAGTCATACTACTGTTTACATTCACTGTTTACATTTATTACTACTGTTTTCATTCAATACTACTGTTTACATTTATTACTACTGTTTACATTTACACTACTTTTTATATCTACACTACTGCTGATATATATATTTTTTACTAGCCTTATTGCATATGCCACTTTACCTCTATACCAATATCAACTACCTCATACATATACTGTGTACATAAACTTCATATGCTGCTTTGTCACTCTATTACAAATGTCAATGCCAGAACTTTCATTTTATTTTATAGATATACTTTTTACACTTTTATACTACTATGCAAAAAACTCAGGACAGTATTACACTTTTGTTATTTCATTTTATGCTTATGTTTATTAAATGTTTAGTGTTTTAGTGTTGGTGTAACTTTTCATACTTTCATACTACTACTATGCAAAAACTACTATGCAAAAACTCAGGACAGTATTACACTTTTATTATTTCATTTTATGCTTATGTTTATTAAATGTTTTAGTGTTTAAGTGTTTACTGTTGCACCGAGGGACAGAGAGAAATGCAATTTCAATCCTGTGTATGTCCTGTACATATTGCAGTTTTGACAATAAAGTTGACTTTGACTTGACTTGACAAGGACATGTCTGAAAGAGCTGCTGGTTTGATCTCTGGAAGCAAATTCAACAGTTTCTTTGACTGGTGAGTTTTATGTGTTTTAGGTTTTCTGGGTTTGACTTTATTTATCTGAAAATCACTGTTAAACAGTGCCACCTGGCTGTATGTCACATACAATCTAGAATTAACTAATCATCTTTGGAATTATGTGAGATATAAGTAACTACAAGGTTATCTGGGTTTGTGAAGGTAAAATATAATGCTGCCATCCACAGTGTTGATTTTTGAAGAGCTCTGTTTGTGATTGTTTAAATGGTTGAACTGGGTGCACTCAGTCATGCTATGCTGGTTGATCTTTTGAGACGACCCCTGAAGCCGTTTCCCCTGGTTTGTTCCACAAGAGTGGAAACAAAAGTTGTTCGTTTGCCATCTGTGATTGAGTGTTAAAGTGAGATAACAGGTGCAGACAATAGAGGCTGTGGGTCTAGGTGTGAACTGCCCCCTAAACTGTCTTTGTAGTTTGGCAGTGTGTTCATGGCTACTTTGTATCCTTAAATGTGTTGCTGGTACTGTGTAATAATTATTATTTTTTACACAAAACTGTCTGTTTTTGACACATCTGCAGGAGACTCTAGTGAATTAGACGAAGTTCATCTGCCATTGCGCCCCTACGCCCCTCCCCAGAGTGACTTGTCCTACGCTGGGACATCCCCCTCACCATCGGCCACCACGGAGAGCACACAGTCACACTCTCACCTGAGCCATCCTCCCCCGGAGGATCCGCTGGGACCTCTGCCTGACAACTGGGAGATGGCCTACACTGAGAACGGAGAGGTCTACTTTATAGAGTAAGTAACGGGACATGTAAACAAATACCGGTACATAGACTTTCACTGTCCTCTGTTTTTGATTGTTTCTGGTTATATGAAGCTGGAAAGTTTCTATTATTTACTTCTTTTTTTTTTTTAAACTTTCGGCAAAACCTTAAAATTGTTAGGAGTTACGCAGGGCAGCCGGCTCGGGACCCAAAAGTCCCAGGTTCAATCCCCAGTCACTGCATACCTCATGGTGTCTTTGAGCAGCACACCTTATCCCCAACCGCTAAACAGATTTTAAAAAATGACATAAGCTAACTAAAGCGCTAACTTTTATCATCTACTGCTGTCCACTGTAAGACTATAATGTGACAACGTTGTAAGTGAACACAACTCAAAACTGTTCATAAATCTCAGGTAAAGCATCCATGTCCCATTCAGGGGTGGTGAGCTTTCAGAAATTAATCGGGTCCATTGAAACCAAAGAGGCGGAGCAGGACTCTGCTGGGCTGAAGCAGAATGATGCATTCAATGTGTGTTGGACATCTCCCTCGTGTCATTTACTGTAATGAATTGACTCACTTTAGGAATCCTCTTCGTTGTTAACTACCAGTACTTTGTACTTTTATAAACAAACTCCAAAGTTACTGTGTGTCATCATCAATATTCTCTCTGTAATAAATCTGTTTGTATTAAAGAAAAGGTGTGTGAAGTCATGTGTGAGAGAGTCACGTCCCAGAGACAATGTGAGCGTTGCATAGCATGCTGGGTAGAAATTATGCATGCAACATTTCTAATAATTGTTTCTGAGTGTGAAAATGTGTTTTTCAAGTTATTTTTTGTTTTGTTTTGGTTTAGCATTTATGTTAAAATCTCTGTTATTGGCTGTAAACCGACAACATGACTGTTTTGGTAGATACAAGGGTGTGGGGGGCTGTGAGGGTTGTGATGTCAACGAGTGGCGCTTAGCTTTGCTCTGCCTAGCATATCATTGCTCCGTATGAATCACCATTCTCCTGTATGCTTTCAGTGTGAAGAACTATCCTAAAAATCTTTTAGCTGACTTGAATTTACCGTGTTTAAACTTAGTTGAAGCTAATTCTGCTATAGGTTTTCGAAGTAGGCAAAAACACTAATCAACTAAATGGAAAGTTAGTTCAGCTTTTAGCAGATTAGTGGAACCGTGCCCACCACTGTGTATAGGGTTTATTGAGCCCCTAAATACTGTAATGGGAAAGCAATAAAAATAAAATAAAAAAACGTGTTTAATAATGTGGGGCAGTGCGGTTGGTCGAGCTGCTGCCTCTCAGCGAGCAGGTTACCCCGACTCAAATCCCAGTCTGGAGACCTTTCTGGGTGGAGTTTGCATGTTCTCTCCGTGTATGCGTGAGTTTTTTCCAGATACTCCAGTTTCCTCCCACAGACCAACAACATGTATGTTAGACTGATTGGTAACTCTAAATTGTCTCTAGGTGTGAGTGAGAGTGAATGGTTGTTTGTCTCTATGTGTCCTTGTGATGGACTGGAGACTTGTCCAGGGTGTCCCACGCCTCTTGCACAGTGATAGCTGGACATGGGCACCAGTGACCCTGCAACCCGAAAAAAGGAAGAAGCGGGTAAAGATAATGGATGGCTGGTGTTTAATAATATTAAGATTCATCTAAAAATCTGCAATTTGTCCTTGTTTGTTCTCTTCAGCCATAATACAAAGACCACCTCCTGGTTAGACCCTCGGAGTCTGGACAAATCTCAGAAGCCCCTGGAAGAAAGCGAAGATGATGGTATGTTTTTGTGTGCACACAATTACCCAGAATGCCCCAGAATGCCATGTGTCAGATCTTGTATTTATATTTGTCTTTCACTTTAAAAAAAAAATATCTGTGTTGTTTTTAATTTAAACTGAAAATCAGAGACAAAACGCTTTGAGATGTTGTTTCTCTGATTCCCATCACAATTATGCATTCACCAAATACCATCTTATGACAAATTTAACATGACCTTGATGAACTCTTAAGTTCAACTCCGAATAGTTTTTCCACAGCAACCCTTAGGTGTCAGTGTTGGGTAACTGAAGTGGTTATTTGTTGGGTGTTACTGCTCTGCTACTCTCATCGTTCAGTACTCCCAGATCAAGTTGCCTCGTTTTCATTTTCTTTATTTTTAAACAAGGCTTACACACATTTCATTTAACGAATACAAACAATGTCTTTATCTTAAACTGAAGTGCAGTGTTTAATACATGCACCTCAATGTATATGTGCAGCTTTCAGTCCAAAAATATGCAGAGATCCAGTCATTTGACTCAAATGTGCCATGTCATTGATAACTATTGCTTTTCTTTTTGTAAACGCTGTCAGATGAGGTGGATGTCGAGGCTCTGATTAACTCTTGCCCCCAAGTGGTTAGCTGTTGCTATTACACCAATCTAACAGATGTTTGCCTCTTTTCCTCTCTAACCCACCCACCTTTTTCTCTTCACCGATGCTGCTTCGTCCATCCCACTGAGTAGAAGGGGTGCATACAGAGGAGCTGGATAATGATCTAGGTAGGACGCTGTCTCATCTCTTAACACTCCAATACTGGGTCACACATTTGCATTTTACCTATAATGTAACCTAGCATTTTTTTGTTTTATCTAATTTACAACAAACGGCTAAAGTTAAAGAGTTTGAAATGGCAGAGTTAGTAGTTCACATATCTTCCTTCATAAGTTCAGTGCTCTGACCGGTTCTAATATCCAGGACTAATCATGCACAAATGAGACACTGCAACATTTGACATTTATCCAGCCCACCCTTAGTATGTGACTCTGACTTTTAGCAAACACCCTCTGCATGTGGCCTTTACACATTTGTCGACGTACCCACATCTCATCAAACAGCAGAACAGTCCCACCCCAGCAGGCAGTCATTTCTTACATGAGCTGGTCAAATGAAGTTGTTATTGTGATTTTCAAATGAGTGTCTGTCTATTTCCTACGGCCAATCAATACACCAACAAATCAACAAATCAGGTCACTTTTTCAGGGTAAACAGTGTCTGGAAACAGTGGTAAAGGTAATAATTTATGCTGTTTTCCGAAATAAGGTCCAAATGATTGTACCAAACTTTATGAATCAGAAATTTTGACAGGAACTGCAAAAATGCAAAGGTCCAGAAGCATGTGGTTGGAACTACATACTTACCGTATTTTCCGGTGTATAGGTCGCACCTTTTTGTTGTTTTTTCAAGGCCTGCGACCTATATATGGCTTGTTATCACTTTCGGGGAAACAAATTTTTAAATCCAGCTCATTTCACAATTACGTTCATTTATTAAGGAAAAGTTCAGCTCAGACATATATTTGCTAGCCTGGCCCTCGCCTTCCTGCACAGCTCCGCTCAATTCTCATTTCCCTTCACTGCACAGTCTGGGACTTCTCCCATCCACAAGGATTTCTCCGGTAGATTTTTGTTCGGACCAATCAGAGAACAGAAGGGACGGAGTTTTGGACCCTAACCCACGCCCCCACCTGTCCCAGCGCGCAGAGCCCTATAAAAGGGCTCTGCCAGCGCGCAGTCAGCGAGCACCGGCATGTTCTCATTCAAAGCGATGCAAAGCGATGCAGAACTGTTTTATATGTGACACAAATTTATTAATTTCCCCTTCTTAATCCCTTATCTGGAGTTTTCTTTTGTTTTTTGGGCCAAAAGTCAAGTGATCGCTCGCGCCCTCCTCCTTCTCTCCCTCCGCTGAAATGAACAAGGAAATGGCTGTCACGAGAATTAAACTCGGGTTTTACGTTGCTGACCGAGTCCCATCAGATGTTCTGGTCTTCTGGTGAGCTGGACCAGCGATCCATGGTTTTATTGTATTTTATTAAAACGTTTTATTAACATATAAACACATAATTTGCAGCGCGGCAGCCAGCAGCAAGAGAAGAGCTGCAGGAGGCGGAGCAGTTGTCAAGTTCACCAGAGCACGGGGAGCAGCCATACATGGCTCTGAGGGGAGGGAGCAGAATGCTTTTCCTGTTCAAAATATCCAATGGTTTTGTTCCTCAGCAGAGGCCACGCCTCCAGCAAGAATCGTTTTAAAATGGAGAGGTCCCAGACCCTAGTCTGAAGCGAAGTGAAGGACAGGGTGTGGTTTTAACCAGGCTATATATTTGCTATAATTTTTACCAAACAAATAATTGTTTTTAAGTGTTAATCTTCTTAAAAGCCTTGCTGTGCGCTCCTGTGGCAGACATTTGCAGCAGACTAAATGCAGGTGCGACCTATACACCAGTGCGACCTATCTAGGGATTTTTCCAATCTATTGGTGATAATTGGACAATGCAACCTATACACAGGTGTGACCTATACACCAGAAAATACTGTAATGCAGTCAGTGCTGCTTTTCTTTCATTTGTGTAAAATGGGATATGACTTTTTAAATGCCTGCTGGCAAAGGTGATGATGTTTTTTCTGTGTCAGTGTATGAGCCTCTCATTAGTAAAATATCTTATGGACCAGGTTCAGGTTTGGTTTATTTGGACCAGTTGATAGAGATGACTAAAACTGTCAAAAGGTACCAGTACAGTAATTAACTTTGTTTTCAAGTTCAATTTTATTGTTGTTCCACCATATGTGGTCTATGAGGTGGAACAAAATTAGGTCCCAGTTACACCCAAAAATAGCAAAAAGATAAAGTATAAAAAGAAACAGTAAATAAAGATCTAAGATATACACTAACACCAGTAACATAAAACAGTATGGTGTAACAACAGCAGCCCGATGTTATTTTCTATTCAAGATGGCCACCACAGCTATCAAACAAAACTCTAGCATGAAAGGAGGTGAATAGATACCGGTACACCTTTTTTAAGGAACTCTAGGCCTTTATTTACCAATGGGCTATTTTTATTTTTTAAATTTGTATCAGAATAAAGTTGTTGCTAGTTCTTGTTTTTTAATTTAATCTGCTAAATGACAATGAACACTTTTATTCATTACCGACACAATCCATTGTGGAAATCAAGCTATGAACTTCTGCTTTTGAAGGAGGAGCAGACAAAGGTTTTTGAGCCTCAGTTTACACACATCTACACACACAACATGCTCAGTCAAGACATCCAGTCGATGCACTGCATCAGGAGAAACAGATGCAAACAGCTGGAGACGTGATGCATTGTGCTCGACTCGAGGGGCTTTGGACCAAACGTCTCTCTCTGCACTCACTTGTAACTACACACACTCAGGTGCTCCTCCTGGAGCAGAACTACCGGTAGTGCGGTGTGCGAAATCAAGTGGGTGATTAGAATTTTGCGTGAGGTGAAGCGGGACCTCCATCCATTTACTGTTCCAGATCAAAACATCTGAGGAGAATAATTCAGCCTTTTCCCTTGCAGCAACATTTTCTCTGTAACCTTTCTTTCCTTCTGTGGCACTTGTGCTTATTTTAAAAGATCTAAATGTTGATGGGTTAATATGAACACAACTTGAGGTTGTCAGTTGTAAATGGAGCTTATTTATATAGCGCTTTCCAGCCCCCTATGAGGGGCCTCAAAGCGCTTTACAATACCAACCATCCAACCATTCATACACACATTCATACACCGGTAGCGGCAGACTGCCATGCAAGGCGCTTTCCAGTCCTACCGGGAGCAACTCGGGGTTAAGTGTCTTGCCCAGGGACACAACGACACATGGTGTGGGGAACCGGGATTCGAACCTCCAACCTTCCGATTGGGGGACGACTGCCATTACCACTACGCCATGGCCACCCTTAGTTGTGGTTGTGAAATATTTTGTCGTTGCTGAATTGTCTCATATTTCATATGAGATTTTGAGACAAAGTGTTGTAGCTATTTTGGTTAAACAGTGAAAATAAAGTGATCTGTATGCAGTACCATGGGATGTCGCACTCCGAGCATGTGCTGACTAACTCTCAACTACCACTGCATCAAATTATAGCTCAACACCTGTTAAACTGGCAGAGTCTTAGCCCTTTTTTCATTCATTCATTCAACCTTTATTTAGTCAGGTAAATCTTTTGAACCTCATGGGCTCATTTACGAAAGCGACCTGCTAAAACTAAAGAACAATGAACAGCAGTGGTAGAATTTCCTTAAACAATAAACAAACAAACAATAAACAATAGAAAACAAAAGAGAGAAAAAAACAAAAGAAAGTTTTTTTTTTTTTTAACAAAGTATCAAAAAACTAGCAAAACATTATAAGGTAGACGTATAAAATCAAAGACAGGAACAAATCTGCATTGGTTTTTGCCAGGATTCCAACAGATTCTGAAAACCATTTAGAGAAGTCAAGGTCGAGAGCTTCAGATCTTTTTGTAAGATATTCCATGAAGCAGGAGCGGAGTAGGAGAAGGCCCTTTTTCCAAGTTCAGTCCTCACTGACGGAACACTGCAGGTAATCATGTCCTGAGAGTGCACACTGTAGCTGCACTCACGCAAAGACATGTAGGAGGAGATGTATGAGGGCAAATGTCATTTAGCTGTGGTGGCCATCTTGAATTGAAATATTTACCAAAGTTAATCAGTTGTAGATGATTGTTTGATTATTTTCTGCAAGTTTTAATAACAACTATGAAGTAGTCCATGAAAAATGTTGCTAACATAGTTCACGAGATGTTCTGGTAACACACAGACACTGGCAAAAACATTATCGCCTGCCTTTTGGCTGCGGATGGCACTTCTTTTAGCTCGGTGAGTCACAAACATGTAAATAACGAGCTCAATGTGCTCCTCGCTGACTCCACTGCAGCTCAGGGGGGAGGCACTTTAGTTTAGATGATTGTAATTAACATCTGGGCCAAACGGCATCAACAGAGTTTAATGAGATGTTAAACTTATGCATCACAAAAAGGATTATTGGACAACCAGTTTCTCTAGCCAGCTACAAGCCTGAGAGTCTTTTTCTGTTTGCACACAGGTGAAATCAGCCCACAGAACTGAAATATAAACTGTCAGTGACTGAGCTGCAGAAATAAACATTCAGATCTGTTCAAAATCGGGGTCAAATGTGGCTGCAATTTTGGAACTTAAGCAAGCTTTTGTTGCTGTTTCAATGCCGTCTCTGGTTACGTAGGTTTTTTATTCAAGGCGGGGTACATGCTGGGAGAGGAACTGGATCTGCAGTATATATAAAAAATAAAATAAAATCTGCTAAATTAATCAGACATCATGGTCACAGCAGCTTTTCGTTGAACCAAGGACACCTTTTCACTAATTGGACAGATAATTCAGAGGTTTGTGTTTCTGTGAACATTCTTCTTCATGTTTGTCACTCGTAGGAAGAAAATAAAACAAGTTGTTCACAAACCACCCAGTCACTTTCCCCCACTCGCAGCTTTTATTTTTGTTTTTGTTCAGTTCTGAAATCCTGGATTATTCCACACCTCCTCGGATTCTTCACCTTCAGATCTTCACCTGCCTCGTCTTTCTTGTTATTTCTTTCTGTCCCACTCTCCTCTCGTCGCTCTGACCTCTTTTGTTTTTTTTTCCTTCCTTCCTTTCTTTCATCTCCCCGTCCTCTCCAGTCTTTTCTTCGTCTCTGCCCAAGGGGGTTCGGCTGTGTTCTTATCTGATGTGCTGAAATGTCAACAGTTTAAGATGACAGAGGTGGGGGGGTGCAGCCAGATAGCCTGCGAAGCTGCTGGGTTACTTTGGTCCTGAACACTGACTGACAGGCTGAAGGTTTCTCCTGGCCTCACTTCATAGTTAAATGCAAGGCTTCCTGGTACAGTAGTCCCTCAGTTATCATGGGGGTTACGTTCCACACACCCCTGCGATAGGTGGAAAACTACAAAGTAGGAACACTATACTGTATTTATTTTAGTATTTGCAGGTCCTTCTCAAAAAATTTGCATATTGTGTTAAAGGTAATTATTTTCCATAATGTAATGATAAAAATGAAACTTTCATATATTTTAGATTAATTGCACACCAACTAAAATATTTCAGGTCTGTTTATTGTTTTAATACTGATGATTTTGGCATACAGCTCATGAAAACCCAAAATTCCTATCTCAAAAAATTAGCATATCATGAAAAGGTTCTCTAAACGAGCTATTAACCTAATCATCTGAATCAACAAATTAACTCTAAACACCTGCAAAAGATTCCTGAGGCTTTTAAAAACTCCCAGCCTGGTTCATTACTCAAAACCGCAATCATGGGTAAGACTGCCGACCTGACTGCTGTCCAGAAGGCCATCATTGACACCCTCAAGCAAGAGGGTAAGACACAGAAATAAATTTCTGAACGAATAGGCTGTTCCCAGAGTGCTGTATCAATGCACCTCAGTGGGAAGTCTGTGGGAAGAGAAAAGTGTGACAGAAAACGCTGCACAACGAGAAGAGGTGACCGGACCCTGAGGGAGATTGTGGAGAAGGGCCGACTACAGAGCCACCGTGCACAGGCGTGTGCAGGAAATGGGCTACAGGTGCCGCATTCCCCAGGTCAAGCCACTTTTGAACCAGAAACGGCGGCAGAAGCGCCTGACCTGGACTACAGAGAAGCAGCACTGGACTGTTGCTCAGTGGTCCAAAGTACTTTTTCAGATGAAAGCAAAGTTTGCATGTCATTCGGAAATCAAGGTGCCAGAGTCTGGAGGAAGACTGGGGAGAAGGAAATGCCAAAATGCCAGAAGTCCAGTGTCAAGTACCCACAGTCAGTGATGGTCTGGGGTGCCATGTCAGCTGCTGGTGTTGGTCCACTGTGTTTTATCAAGGGCAGGGTCAATGCAGCTAGCCATCAGGAGATTTTGGAGCACTTCATGCTTCCATCTGCTGAAAAGCTTTATGGAGATGAAGATTTCATTTTTCAACACAACCTGCTCAGTGCCAAAACCACTGGTAAATTGGTAAAGACGGCTGAGACGAGCTGGTCTGAGCAGCCCAGTTCTCACCTCCTTCTACAGGTGTGCAGTGGAGAGCATCCTGTGCTCCAGCATCAACGTGTGGCATGGAGGCTGCACAGTTGCAGAGAGGAAAGCTCTACAGAGAGTGGTGAAGGCTGCACAGAAGATGTTGGAGTCAGTCTCCCCACCATCACAGACATTTACACCTCCAGATGCAGGAAAAGAGCCACCTGCATCATGAAAGACCTCACTCACCCAGCACACTCACTCTTTGCCCCACTCCCCTCAGGACGGAGGTTGAGGAGCATCAAATGTAGAACCACTAGACTGAGGAACAGCTTCTACCCTGAGGCTGTTAGACTCATGAATAAATAAATAATAAGAATAAACACTGCAAAATATCACATCATGCTGATGCTGATCTGTTTTCTTGTTGCTGTGTTCATCTGTGACCATCTGCTCATACAGACTCATGTTCGTGCTGCTGTTTATAATGATGTTTTTCTACTACATTAGGGCTTAGTGTATTACTAGTTGATGTTTTTCTTAGTTAATTCTAGATGTTATTACTGTTTTTCTCTTGCATTTGTTGTTGGATGTAACTGGGACCCCGTGTACATAATCTCGTTTTCATCACATGTACCACATGCGGTGCAAATTACAATAAAGACTCTCTGACTCTGACTCTCTAAATGGTTTACTGACCATGGTATTACTGTGCTCACATGGCCTGCCAACTCTCCTGACCTGAACCCCATAGAGAATCTGTGGGATATTGTGAAGAGAAAGTTGAGACGCAAGACCCAACACTCTGGATGAGCTTAAGGCCGCTATCGAAGCATCCTGGGCCTCCATAACACCTCAGCAGTGCCACAGGCTGATTGCCTCCATGCCACGCCGCATTGAAGCAGTCATTTCTGCAAAAGGATTCCCGACCAAGTATTGAGTGCATAACTGAACATAATTATTTGAAGGTTGACTTTTTTTGTATTAAAAACACTTTTCTTTTATTGGTCGGATGAAATATGCAATTTTTTTGAGACATGAATTTTGGGTTTTCACGAGCTGTATGCCAAAATCATCAGTATTAAAACAATAAAATACCTGAAATATTTCAGTTGGTGTGTAATGAATCTAAAATATATGAAAGTTTCATTTTTATCATTACATTATGAAAAATAATGACCTTTATCACAATATGCTAATTTTTTTAGAAGGACCTATATATGCAAATATTAAGTTTTTTAAAACTCTTCCCACACTCTTGCGATGTTCTAAACTCTTAAACCTACGTCATTTTAACAACATATGTACCGGTATATGTACTGTACAGTACTGCAACATTTTATATGGGCACTCACCAGTCTTGTTCTGGTTTTGGTCCGGTTCTGATCGGCTCTATGCAGCCGTTGAGCACCAGATGATTTTGGAGGGAGCCGGACCTTCGGAGAGCCAGCACAAAACCACGCAATGGTCCCGATCGAGTCCAAATAATCCAGAGGGATCCGGATGAAAAAAGTCTGGCGGAGCCCCGGAGAAGACACCGGACCTCCAAGCAACGCCTTCCCGCTGGAGAGGCTTCATGGGCCGTCAACCAGAACTCAGATTGAACAATGAGACTGGAAGTAGTCCTGGTCTGGTTCTGGTCGAGTTCTGATCGGCTCTCTGCGTCCACTGAGTGCTGAAGTCACTATGAATAAGGACCAAACTTTGTAGTCAGATTTCGATCAGATCAAAACTTCCCCTCCATTTCGGCAGAAAGCAGCAGCTGGAAGCTCTGATTCTGGGTAGTAGGGGTGTAGATCACCAGCTTTACCACGATACAATATTCTATTGATTTGTTTGTATGAAAATATGATTATTCTCGATATCACAAAGTCTGTCACGGTACGATTTGGATTCCATTTGATTCACAAGTCTGTGATCTGTGATACATATATTGCAATATCAAATACCCATCTCATTTACATATAAATAAATGTATTTATTTCCAAATTTACATTTATTGTAAATGTATTTATTTCCAAATTTACATTTATTAACAAGAAAAATTTACAAAAACAATTCAAATATGATTCACAGTATTTTCTGGTGTATAGGTCGCACCTGTGTATAGGTCGCACTGTCCAATTATCACCAATAGATTGGAAAAATCCCTAGATAGGTCGCACCTACGTTTAGCTCTGCTGCAAATGTCTGCCACAGGAGCGCACAGCAAGGCTTTTAAGAAGATTAACACTTAAAAACAATTATTTGTTTGATAAAAATTATAGCAAATATATGTCTGAGCTGAACTTTTCCTTAATAAATGAACGTAATTGTGAAATGAGCTGGATTTAAAAATTTGTTTCGCCGAAAGTGATAACAAGCCATATATAGGTCGCACCTGTGTATAGGTCGCAGGCCTTGAAAAAAAAAAAAACATAAAAAGGTGCGACCTATACACCAGAAAATACGGTAACCATTTTATTTCTCTTATTACAGGCACCAGGCATTTGAATAAAATAAAATATATATATATTTTCTTAATGAATGAAAAAAAAAACATAAATGACCTGTTCAGTATAGTCTCACATGTTTAAGTGCATTTTTTTAAAACCAGTTAACTAAAAGTGCCTGATGACCTTTCAGTTATAAAGAAACAAAAACAAGATATTGAACTTACATAACATGGCTATCATTACCATGTTTCTTCTTCAGGTGAACGGCCAAATGTGTTGTTTGCTGAGTACTGTATTTGAACTCACACTGGCACCTGTTGCATGCAACATGAGTTTGTCTGTTGAGACGTCCTTCTGTTAGAATCAAAATATTTCCACAGTGTTGGTTTCTGGTTGATGGGTTAAATGCAGACATACAGTAATGACATTGTGTGACATTATTATTATGATTAAATCCAGCAGAAGAGTGAATTTCATTATCTGTGTTTTCTGCCACGTCTGCCATGTTGCTGAGGCAGACGCAGAGCGCAGCCGCACACGGAAATGATGACACAGACGTGCCTTGGGAATTTCAAAATAAAAGTGTATTTTAAAGATGACAATATGAATCAATGTTTTAGTTTCGCTACAATACAATCGAATCATTAATCATTTAGTCAATATATTGATTTAAATCGATGTTACACTCCTACTGGGTAGTGTAGTTCTTTGACTGGTGTTACAGTATAGGTTTATTGAAAGAAAACTACAAAATGGCGGCACTTGCCGGAAGTTTTTT
>JBBPBX010012940.1:27964-47335 GCA_038048925.1 Garcialebias charrua
TTTTTTATCCTATAATGTCCCAATCACCTGACTAATATTGAAGTTGACAACCTTTGAAAAACCGCGAAAGAGAAACCACGAAGTGGCGAGGGACTACTGTAGTTTGCCACCTTAAGTGTTCTCCATGTCCTCTGTCTCATTGTGTCTGCTGTTCTTGCAGAGCTTCCACCAGGATGGGAGAAAATAGACGATCCAGTCTATGGGGTCTACTACGTTGAGTAAGTTGGCTCACAGTACGAAACACAAGGCGCTTCAGAGTTTAACTCATGCATGCAGAATAAAAATAAGACAAAAGTAATGATTCTTTATGCACATAAAATGAAGCAGATCTGCACATTTTCATTCTAACAAGAACAACTTCTCATCTTATTGTAACTCGGAGACAATCACAGCCAGATTGTGCCTCAGCTATTTAGAAAATTTGCATCCTGGCAAATGTAGGCCGTTTAGTTTGCGTCTATACCATCTGGGAAAATGAGCAGCAAGCATGTTTGTGTGTGTGTGTGTGCTTCACGTATCAAAGACGGCATGCAGCCGCTGGCCTGCACCATTAATATAAATATGTTTCGCACATTTTTGATGTTGTTCAAAGCAGCACCTGGGGGCTCAAGAACGAGGCATTTCTACTTTCAGTTTCTCTTTAGAGTATATTTTTTCATGCACATTATTCACAATTGCCTTCATTTGCCATTTAATACAACACTTCCAGGTTTCATAATTATTTTTGTGTGTAAGGACACGCCCATTTCTTCTGCATGGGTCTAATTTAAAAGTTGTCTAATAGATTAGCTATCATCCTAGAGCTTGATTCATGAGTTACTTCATGGACATCTCAGCCAGGAAGACTCATCCTAGCACAGGTTCACAAGTATTTTTGTTTTAGTTTATTAAAACTCATCTCCCCGTCTCCACCCCTGCCCTCGTTTCTTCACCCTGTTCCTGTGTTCTTCCTTCTTTTTATCTTTTTCTGGATTGTTTTCTCCACCATGCTGTCCCTCCCTGCTGTTTTCCCCAATATCCTGATTTATTTTTATTTTTCTACTGCGTGCATCTCCTTTTCTGCAAACTCCTAGTCATATAAACAGGAAGACCCAGTATGAGAACCCAGTGCTGGAGGCTAAGAAGCACCGGCAGCTGGAGCAGCTGCCCCCGCAGCCTCAGTCCCAGAGCCAGCAGCCACCTGAAGGTGAGCGCTACATCCGAGGTTCGTTCACAAGCCCCCACCAAGGGCGTCATTTTCTTTCTTTCTACTCATGTGGATGCCTGAATAACGTGTGTCTGTGTGTGTACGAACGTTTTATACCAGTTACTGCTGCTGTTCTTTGTGGCGTTGCCTGCTACAGCTTTATGATTTGCTAAGTGCCCTTCCATAAAGACATGACTATTATTTGCGGCTGTACAATGTAGCCTTTTGAAACTATTTGTTTTCTTTTGTTTTTGTATTCTTGTTTGTGATTACGGTATAACCTGTAAGCTTTTCTCCCAAGGTGAAGAACAAATCTGACTTCTGCTGAAATTATTAATCTCTAAAAACGAGTCTGATTTCTAATTTAATTCAAACCTAACAATAATAAGACTAATATTGTAGCATTTTGGTAAAGTACTCAGACAAAGCTGCCAAATCTGAACCAGGAAATGACTCCAGGCTGCTCCTGCATGCTGGTTTACAGCTTATCCACTCACGGGATGCCCCACAGAGAAATTTATTGTAAATAAAGCTGTTAACCTTAGAGGATTCTCCTATTGTTCTCCATCGTCGACTCATTCAGCAGGAAACATTAAATTCACCCACTGACCTCCACCTAATATGAAAGCAGAGCCCTTCCACAAAAATACATCTTTTCATGCTTAGTTTGTACCCCTCTCCCTCACTTCTTTAATAATTATATCTCACCACTGGGAATATTTAATTAAAAGGTTGCAGTTTGGTATGGGCTAGTGTGAGATTCTGATAGGATGATAACCTTCAGCGGATTCAAATGTTTTCAGTCCATACAATGGGCGCTATCAACTGTTATCATCCCCATAAGTAGCGGCGAAACTGTCACAATCTACCTCCTAGCATGTTTAAAAGAACGTTATCAGTGTTATAATCGCTGTGAGTAGGCAGCGTGTTTCTGTAAACCCGGAAGTGTTGTGTTTTTTTTTTTTTTCAGCTTATGTAACCGTTTTCCTAAACCTAACCTTAAACCTGACCCAGAGGACCAACCCTAAACCTAACCCCCTTACCCTTGTGCCTAAACCTAACCAAGACCCTAAACCTAACGCCAGAGGCTTTACTCTAAACTTTAACACGTAGCAAAAGACGGAGCCTGCTTTCATCGCTTGTAACGGTGACAACATACCTTTAAACCTCCTAGGATGTACAGGAGGGGCAATCTGACCGCTACGAATGGGGATGATAACTGATAAGGGCCATTTAATGGTTGATGACATCCGAAGCGGGTGTAACCTTAAACAAAGTTTCATAATATTATTGAAACAGAAATTTAATAAGGCACAACTACATGGTTTATGTGCTTCTATTTAAATACTATTACTGCTCCTGTCTAAATACCACATAGTGCTTAATAGTGATTATATTATAATAATACATTACCTAATATAATATGTATATATATTTTTTCCTTTTTTTTCTTCTTCTTTTGATGCATAGATACTAACAGCAGCAGAAATGACTGTCACTCCAGTTGTTATCCGCCAATGATTACATTTGTATTTGCACCAATCTTTGTGATTAATGATAACATTTTTTAATATAATCACAAATGTTGAGGTTAAATTTAAAATTGTGTCTGTAAAAGCACCAGAGTCAAGTAGGCTGTTTGAAAAGAGATGTAAATGCAAAAGGGGAGTGGTGGTGCAGAGGTTAGAGAGGGTGGGCCTGTGATTGGAGGGTCGCCGGTCAGCTCCCCAGACTGACATCAAATGTGGGTGGAAAAGGTGAAACACTCACACCTGCCTCCACTCTTATTCGCCCTACTCTGGCCCATGAGCAAGGCCCTTAAATCCCCACCCACCCTCAACCCTGCAGCTGCTCCCCAGGCACCTTGGTTGGCAACCCAAAGCTTGATTCACATGTGTGCTCACATGTGCAATGGGAAAAATGCAGAGAATCACTGGTAATTTCCCCATTGGGGATTAATAGACCTACAATAAAATAAAATATAAATAAATAAATAAAAGGCAGACTAAAACAATGCTATAGCACAAGTAACTTGTCCATTTATTTGGATTTCTAAAGTAATCATAACCATTGTCTGCTTTTTTATCAAAAGATATTTACGTATACTTTATGAATGATACAGTAAAAAAAAGTAGTTTTGATGTGACATTTTCACATTGTGGATTTGAAACTGGAAATGGCTCGTGTTTAACTGTTGTCTGAGCTATTATTAAACATCTGCAGGTGACAGATTGCAGCCAATTTAAAATAACTTTGCTTTAATAATGACTTTGTGATATCCTGATGCATGCTCAATAATCCAGGTAGAAAATTAATTCAGTTGAATGTCCAGAGGACCAGAATTAACTCTTTTAGAATGACTTTGTGACTTACTTTAAGTACAACCATTCACTTGTTGCTCAGTACTTCTTCACCGAGCTTCACAGAAACCAAACGAGCTGCTTCCCAAACACTGGAGTCCTGAGTTATTCTTCTGAAAGTAGGAGCGCTCCTGTCCAGACTCCATCTAGAGAATGTGTGCTTCTTGCTGTTGCAGAGTGGATCGAGGACTCAGCCTTAGCAGGGGCTCCATTGGCCAGCTATGCTACCAACCATGAGACCTACAGGGAGCCCCAAACAGGTCCCCCCATGCCCAGTGCCATGGGACAAAAGCGTAAGTTGTATACATTTTTTTTTAAACCTCATTACTTTTCCACTTACAGTCCAGTCTGTGTTTCTCTGAGCAACTTTGTGCTGTACAAGATTGTTCTACAATACTTTTTTGCGCTTGTGCCTAAGGCCATGTTTTAGTTTTCATGATGAAAATCCAGCATGAAACTGACACTATAAAGCAGTTTCATATATTCTTTATAAACTTATCACATATTTAATGCACAACGGTTCCCATTTAATTTCTTTAAATATTTTTTGGCAGACGTTCCAAATGAGAATGTGATTAGTTCAGTTTTGTTATGTCCCATTTTGAAATCCAATAATGGCCTGATTTCACCCCTCGTTTATCCATGCACCTACGGCTGCTGTGGTTTTCCTTCTCCTCGATGCCAGCTCTTTTCATCCCAGCCTCCCACCAGCAGCTTGTCTAATTAGCCCAGTCTTGGAGGAGAATTAACTGCCTCATTCTGGCTCATCCTTTTACTCTCCCTTGCCACTCTGTCGGACACCTTTTCCTTTGTCGATCTTTGTTTTATAGCTCGCTGTCTTGTTGGCTTTTGTCCCGTCTTTTTCCGCCACTGTCTGTTTTGCTTCAGTTGATGGTCTAGTCCATCTTTCTTTCTCCTCATCACTCTCATTCTAGCCTGCTTTCAAATGAATGTCCTTCCTTTTGATGTCCCAGCAGAGGAAGACATCATTTGAAATCTTGATTCCTGGTTCGTACACGTTCTGTAAAGAAAAAGGCATTAACAGCTCCCAGTCTAATCGCATCTTGCATGTCTGAGTAACACTATCAGTAGCATGGCCTTTATAAACACAAGGACGTAAACTCACTCCAAGGGTAATACATTTTTCATTGTGTGCACAAACCATGGCACTGCCAGAACGTAATGTGGTACTGCTGATTACTAAGCACCCATTCCTCTGATGTATTTACTCTCCATCATACATTTCTTTTGCTTTTATTTCTGTGTCAAACTTTGTGTGAAGCGCATCAAGAAACATGCTGGGATCACATACAGCCTAAATATAGTGCACTGTATGTTATAATAAATTAAACCTTAGTTTTTATGTGTCTGCGTTCACATGTTGCACTTTATTTCTCAGTTCTTCACATTTGAGATGGTGAATAGCACCTTACAATATAAATTAGGTTTTTGTCTCAAACATGTTGTCATTTCATGTTTAATTACTTGGATGAAGGCAAAAGATAAAAAAAGAACTATGTTAGAATTACAACATTCTGTCTTTAGAACATGTGATGTTTTTGTAAACATAACATTTCTAAAAGATTGGTTGTCTAAAGTTGTGGTCTTTAATATTAGTACCAGTTTACATCAGATCAATATCATCATCTTCATCAATAGATCATCAGATCTAATTCTAGTGTTTAGCAGCTTAAGAGGTTCTGGTGTGCTAGGACCAAATGTTGGCACTCGATGGGAAAAAGCTTACAGCTGCATCACTGGATTACATTGATTTACTTTTAGTCTAATTGATTCATTTGTTACCATTTGGTGCCTGGATCAGTGTCTCATTCAGAAAGACCACAAGAATGCATGTGGTTTGTCATTATTCACACTTGAGATGCTTCACTGAAAAAGACTGCAGACCGATTGCATGAGAAATTCATCACAGCTGATCCACAACGTGAAATCACAATCAGTATAAGTTTTATTATCATTGCACCGAGATACAACGGGAATACAGACACATCCACTGGTAGTATTCCAGTCATTCAGCACATGTAGTTGTGGAATCATGTTCCATTCGTTATCATACCCGCTTCTTCCTTTTTTTGTCACGGGGGTCACTGGTGCCCATGTCCAGCTATCACTGCAAGAGAGGCAGGGGACACCCTGGACAGGTCTCCAGTCCATCACAGGGACACATAGGGACAAACGAGACAAACAACCATTCACTCTCACTCACACCTAGAGACAATTTAAAGTTACCAATCAGTCTAGCATGCATGTTTTTCATCTGTGGGAGGAAACTGGAGTACCCGGAGAAAACCCACACATGCACGGAGAGAACATGCAAACTCCATCCAGAAAGGCCCACAGCCAGGATTTGAACTGAGGCAGCCTTCTCACGGAGAGGCGGCAGCTCTACCAACTGTACCACCTTGCTGCCCTGGAATCATGTTTTCAACTTTAATTTTTATTGTGTTTGTGCAAGATGAGCTAGCATCCAAAAGCAATTGCCTTTCAGAATCTGAATCAGAATGCATATATTGTCATTGCACAGAAGCACAACAAACTTACGTTTCAGTACAGCCCGTCCAAAGAAACAAAAAGACAAACATGGGTAGACAAAGTTTCACTGATGCTGAAATGCAAGAATGTCAGTGCCTTGGGTTCCTAGCAAACGAGTTTGCATTTCTTTAATTATCTGAGGTAGTTACCGGTAAGTCTGTTATTTAATTAATTAGTTTGCAGGAACTGTAGCTGTTTGCATTCCTTATACCGTAACTATTTTTTTTTAGCTTTAGAGTCAAAGCTTTATTGGCTCAATAGGGACTGTTGAGTGTCGGAAGAGAAGTTAAGGGTCCAATCATAAGTGTTGGTTGGCTAAGCAAATAAACACAAGCTATGTAAATGGTAAATGGTCAAATGTACTTGTATAGCGCTTTTCTATCTAATCAAGATACCAAAAGCTCTTTACACTACAATCTGTGCCCTCATTTACCCATTCATACAACATTCTACTATATGTATACAAAGAATAATCAAAGCTTTATCACATTCATTCACTGATGTAACACACATCAGAGGCAATGAGGGGTTCAGTGTCTTGCCCAGGGACACTTCAGCATGTGACTGCTAGTGGAATCGAACCCCCAACTCTTGCATTGGAGGACGACAGCTCTAAGCACTTAGCCACAGCCGTATGTGAATACAGCTTTTAAAGTATGAGCATCATATCTGATGCGGTCACATTGATCAATGACCAACTGTGGCACAATCATCAATTCCTTCTGAAGGAGTGAACTCAAACACGTAGGTCCTTACAACTACCCCAAAGAGGGACTAACAGTCCTTATAATCTTCAGAGAGTCCTTATAACTGCTTGATCTGAAAGCACCTTATATCTCAAGACTGAGAGTGACTCTCGTGGCTCAGTATCCATCCATGTTAATTCCATTCCTATGTAGTAAATGTGTGTTTCTACAAAAATGCCCATGATGTTGAAATACTTGTGTTTGTGTGTTCAGGAGGAAAGCCTTTCTTCACTAGGAACCGATCTGAACTGAACGGGACCTTTATTAATACCAAACTAAAGAAAAGTCGTAGAGGGTTTGGTTTTACTGTTGTTGGCGGGGATGAACCAGATGAGTTCCTGCAGATAAAGAGCTTAGTTCTTGATGGACCTGCTGCCCTCGATGGCAAAATGGAGACAGGTCTGTAAACTTAAATTTGTTTTATTATTTGAGGAAGAAATTCGGGTTCAGCTGAAAGTCTGCTTGTAAAATAACTAATGGCTCGAGTTTTGTTTTTCTAGTGTGTGTTTTACTTTTCTAAATTAAAGTAATTGTTGCCTTTTCTTTGCTTAAAGGTGACGTGATTGTGAGTGTCAATGACACCTGCGTACTAGGCTACACACATGCCCAAGTTGTAAAGATCTTTCAGTCGATCCCCATTGGTTCCAAGGTCAACTTGGAGCTTTGTCGTGGATACCCACTGCCTTTTGACCCGGACGATCCGAACACCAGCCTGGTAACCTCAGTGGCCATTCTTGACAACAAAGAGCCCATCATCGTCAATGGCCAGGAAGTCTCTAACAGCTATGACTCGCCGTCCAGCCAAGGCAGTCAGAGCATCAACAACGGCCCTATCAACGGTGGAGTGGCACCCCTCAACGGCCTCCCCCAACATCGTAGCCCCACTACAGAGACGGCCTCTGATACCTCCTCCCAGCTTGGTTACTCCAGTGACGTGGTAACCTTGGCATCAGCCATTGCAACACAACCTGAACTCATCACTGTACACATGGAGAAAGGAGACAAGGGCTTTGGCTTCACAATTGCAGACAGTCCCAGTGGTGGAGGACAGAGAGTGAAGCAGATTGTGGACTACCCACGCTGCCGTGGCCTCAGGGAGGGGGACATCATCGTCGAGGTGAACAAAAGAAATGTGCAGAGCATGTCTCACAACCAGGTGGTGGACCTGCTCAGCAAGTGTCCAAAAGGCAGTGAGGTCACCATGCTGGTGCAGAGAGGTGAGAGAAAGCTGAACTCTACACTTGTGTCAGTGAACGTGTCATTTGTTTTGTAACCCATAAACACAGATGGAGATGAGGAAGGTGGGGTTGTGGGGTGGGGAGGGGGGGTGGCATGGATCCAAGCTCCATGGCATTCTTTGATTTATGTGCCCGTGTGTTGAAGCACTGCTAAACAAAACAAACCTTTGCCATGAGTCTGATTGATTCTGTTGATAAAAAAATAATGGGCTTCCCCCTTACATGCTGGTTTCGCTCACAGAGCTCTTTTTATTGACACACACATTTATTTATTCATGCAAATAGAATGTGGAAGAAAAACAGATTGGATTGCAAACCAGGCAAAATGGATTGATGATTATGGTAAGAAAGGAAATAAGGCGTCACAGAGGAAGTTGAAATGACTGTTCAGGACATGTCTGCGAGTGTCGTAGGAAGAGAGGAAGATGGGGTGCTTATGCTAAACTGCACTGACAAGTCAAACATGGCTGTCTTCAAATGAAACGCAGACAGATCAACAGACGGGAGGTTCGAATGATAAACGGAGTAAACATGAAAAATAAATGAAAAACATTAGAGTTTTGGGTCAAAGCATTTGAATACCATCCCGTTTGTTTTAGTTTTTTTCTTTCACAAACGTCTCTCTGTCTGCCCTGATGCACTCCGCTACATTCCTGTCACTTGGTTGTCAACCTGTCTACTTTACTTTGGACTTTTAGACTGCCATGTTAAAGGAAGTGTCTTTAAAGATGCAGTCATGTGTTCTGGTTTAATCAGCCCACCTGGTTTTGCTTTAAAATGAAGTCCGTAACATGTAGTCTGTAATGTAAATGTCCAGTGTTGGTTCGTTTTATCAAGTTGCAGCCTGTAACTACAGTAATTCTGTTAAAGTAGCAGCTTTTCTTATGGCTTCTGGATGACAGTTATTGTTTGACTAAGACACTGATAAAGCATCTGTGAACGATGATTGATAGGGAAATTATTAAATGTCAGTATTTTTCACCTAGTCCCTCTCTGACCTGCTGACCTGTGGTACCAGTAATCAGGCTATTTTCTTTATATGACTGTCCCATGCTTGCTTTGGGCTAAATAACTAAAATAAAATAAAAATTAGGGTGTCTTCACGTGTATTTATATGCTTTTTAGATTTAAGTCTTAATGAGAACCTATCAAATGTCAAGTACAGGTATTCACCTTATCTCCTCTAGTCTCTCTTGTGTTATGAGATCCTCCATCTTAGCCTGTCACACTCAAGTCTTGCACTTTGTCACTCATCTGGATTCACAATACATGAACACAAAATAGAATAATAATCATAAGCATAGGGAGAGTATTATCTCCCCTTTTGCATTAATCTTAATAAATCTTAATAAAGCATACTATCCATGAAGTGACATGAATTCATCATGTTTAGAGTTTTGTGTCTGTATAAAACTGAAGGTAGCTTAGCTTTGCCTCTGTTGATGCAGTGACTGACTTTGATGGATATACAGTATAATAAAGTTTGGTTTAAACCGAAGAAATACGAATGTAGAAGTATTAGAGAACAAATGATGTAACTGGATAAGCATTCTGAGAAGTATTTTTGTACGATTGTGCTTTTCTTTAAATCTATTTAACGTTTATAAGAAATACAAAATGTGCTAATGCGCTAGAAACAGTTTGATTGAGTAATAAATACTGCAAGCTCAAAATATTATCAGCTCAGTAATTCATGCAAAGAGTGAATAATTTCCTGCGTCCAACTAGAACAGGTTAGACTTTTTCTATTGTGGCTCTCAGCAGCTGCTCTTTAAAGGTTTGTTGGTATTCAGCAAAGATTCAGGAGTCACCGAGGTACTGTAGTTGCATAACAGCAGGAAGCTGTTGGTGCTGCTGTTTGACTGACGGCTGCACGGGCACTAATATGGATTTTATGGAGATATTTTTCAGATTGATAGGCAATTATTTCTAAAATTCCTTGTAGCACATAATTCTTAGCCTATAATAAATATCTTGATTTGAAAAAAAGTGTATTACCCTCGTATTCATAGAATGTCATTGGTAAACTGCAAACTCTGGATCAATATTGACTGATATTGCATAAAAAGTTCAACAAGGCCGCACTCTTCGTCTAGCTTGCATTAGATTTGTGTGGTTTAATGTAAATGAAATTCAGCAGCAAATCATTTGGGATGTATATCCTTTACACTTTACCCTCAGTAAATCAGATTAACTAAAAGAAGGCAGTGAGTGACTATACACAATAATCCATCACATTTAAAGCACACCTGTATCTTCAGAAACAGAAGGCTGATTATCCTTGGACTCGTTTATTAGACTGGAAGCACCGTTGTGCAGAGTTCTTTATTCATTTTAATCACACAAACTGTGGATTCCTCTGGATAAGCAGATCATGCGTCAGATAACGCCAGGTGCAGGTCTGCACTGACTGTAAGCAGTTTAGACACGCGCCACTCTTACCAGAACAGTTTCTTTGCAACATTTACTGATGAGCAGCTGATGAGTTCAGCCTCTGTTCATTTAAAAAGGTTTTAGCTTAAATGACTTAAACTTATCAGTGTACGTAATTAATCATTTTTTCACAGCTAATTTTCAGCCTATTAGTTGATTGATTGTTTGAGCAGTAATTTTTTTAGCCTTTTTACCTTTTTTTCTTCTCACTGAATTCCCACTGAGAATCTTCATGTTAAATGTATAATTGATTTTCAGGTCGTGTTTTAAAGAACACATGTGATATCATGTCTGTTAGTTACATGCACACACATGCAGTGCCTCATGAGAACATTAACGAGGGTTTTTTTTGTCACGGTGCTTTAATTACTCTCCTGCTCAGACTCTCTCAGCCTCCGTCTCAATCCGGTTCTCCACCAACACTAGCAGCAAAGCACACTGGTCCCTAATTGGGGTCCTGATGTCAGCTTTGCTTATAAACACCCACACATCTTGTTTTCTCTGGTATTCTCTTCCACTTGCACTCTCCGTCCATCAATCAAGAGCATTATATCCTCGGAGCAAACACTGCTTGCGTGTGTGTGTACACACGTCCAAATCCACAGAGTCGGTCCCAGACATGAACAGTCATGCATTCAATTATAGATTAGAGGCAGAGTGACCCCTGCTCAGTCTTAATTGGTGGGAAATCCAGCACATTCTCCATCCCTCATCCCTCCTTTTTCTGTTTCTATTCCCCGACTGCCAGAATGTATTACACACCTGCTCGCCCACATGAAAATGGAAGCCGATCCCTGAGGACTGGCACATGAAGAAACACACTCGTTAAAGCAAGGCGGCTTTGTGCTACTGCAAGCCCCCCTCGCCTGCACTTTTTCTCACAGTGTGTCAGTATATGCACGAGTCAACTTGTGTGGAAGTGTGAAAGAGTGTGTGCCTTTATTCCACACCAGCAACAGTGTCCTTATGTACAATCGTATCTCATTTATTTAAACATTGTTTTGTTTAGTATCAGTATTAAATATTGACACCGGTCCTTTTTAAACATGAAATGTGCAACATTATTGGCTTGACTAATCTGTTTAAGTGACATAAGATCTTTAGAAATTGGATATTTTTTTTTCTCTAAAGTTCTTATTTTCAGTCAGATGTACAGTACTTGTAAATTGTGGAGACATTGTATATTCAATATCTGCTTGTTGTGAAATATTGGACAGAAAATCAAGTCAGGTGTGTTATTAATTCATCCTTTATTTAAACAGGCTAATCTCAATGAGTCTTGAGGACTCATTTACAATTGAGATCTGTTATAATGTACTATTCAATATTTTATATTATGTCGTTTGTATGAGTGACAGTCGTGTAAAGGATTGTGACATTAGATGGAAACAGCTGGAAATCTTTTACTTTCTGAAGTTATCCACAGTATTCCTACGCCCCATGATGCTTTGCGCGAAATGTGCACACGACTTCCGGTTGACCGGAAACACCGTTTGTTTACATGCGAGTAATACAGTTGAAGACAGTCCAAACTTTGTTGTTTTAGTTCATTAAAAATGTGGGAACACCACTCGTTTTGTTAAAAGAGGAGGGACAAATAAAAAGAAATTACAGATGTTACCTGATCGCGCAGACATAATTTAAAAATAACGCGTTTGCTCCGGCCTCTCGGCTAAGGTTTATTAGCAGCTATCTCGGCTAAAGATACCAGTCGCGTCTGAGATCTATCGTTTTAAGACAGTAAATCTTCCAAAACTCTCATTAATAAACCCTCCCCGACTAAAAAGATGTTACCTGATCGCGCAGACATAATTTAAAAATACATAAATAGCGAACGCGTTTGCTCCGGCCTCTCGGCTAAGGTTTGTTAGCAGCTATCTCGGCTAAAGATACCGGTCGCGTCTGAGATCTATCGTTTTAAGACAGTAAATCTTCCAAAACTCTCATTAATAAACCCTCCCCGAATAAAAATATGTTACCTGATCGCGCAGACATAATTTAAAACTACATAAATAGCGAACGCGTTTGCTCCGGCCTCTCGGCTAAGGTTTATTAGCAGCTATCTCGGCTAAAGATACCGGTCGCGCCTGACATATATCATTTTAAGACAGTAAATCATCCAAAACTCTCATTAATAAACCCTCCCTGAATAAAAAGAAATTACAGATGTTACCTGATCGCGCAGACACAGCCATAGAGTAGGATGCAGGAACACTCTTTCTTTGTTTTGGGTCCGTGTTGAAAACACTGTTGTTTTAGCCAAAGATTTAGCTTGGTCCGGTTGTTGGTGCAGCCGCGAACAGCACAGCAGGTACCTGAACCCCGGTAGGACATTTCAGTAAACGTTCCGTTTAAACAAAAGCTGTGTTTGCTCCGATAAAATGAATGAAAATAACTTTCAAAAACACCCGCGATCCATACTCCGCCTATGGAATAAAGGCACTTCCGGTGTCGGACAGGAAGTACAATGCACATTCGCTTCTACAGTGACACCCCCAAGAATACTGTGGATAAACATCAGCTTCTTTCAACCAAAGTTTTCTGAAAGTCTTTTAGATCAAATGGTGAACTCTGCCTTGAGCTCCAGTTGAAGAAAACCAGGAAAAAGTCTAATTTAGATAGCACTGTTTTTATTAATTTATTATTTATCTAATGAAAATATCTGATTTTTCTGAACAGCAAATCTGAGACCAAATTAACTCACAGATACCATGATGGAAACGTAAAAATCTTGCACTACATTTCTACCTATTAGTGGATGTTATATTAGACACAAAGTGAGTTTAGTTTTTAGAGTTTGTCATATCCTGTGGGATTCCTTGTGTATGATCTTTTGTGTTGAAACTCTGGCACAACAATTTCCTGCAGGATCAATAATGTTCTACCTTAATTGATTTGTTGGAAGCAAAACTAGTTGGAAACATAAGAACTGAAGTGACATTGACAGGAGCCAAATGGTTATGGAGAGATTGTTGGTGTCTTGTATTTCAGTTTATGTAAGATGGTTATGATGGTTTCCATATAAAAGTCAGAACATAAAGTGCTGCATTGTTGGATTTTTACCTGGATTATTGAGCATGAACTTTGGTATAAAGTTTGTTGCCTAAAAGGCTCCATGGCTGCAAGTTGTATAGCGTGCACCACTAAAAGGTGTAATAAAAGCATCTAAAGTGAACGTTTGACAGAATGTTTGTGTTAGGGTTTGTCCTAATTGTTTAAAGCAATGCCAACAGAAATTCAAGTTGGTGGGAACTGTGTGAAATTTTGTGTAGTATTGTGAGAAACTTTAGATCTTGCCATTGCTGTGGATGTTATGTTATCATATTCTGTGTACCTGAAGATTGTTGCTCACAAAGTGCACTCATTCATGGTGTAGTATCAGAAAGTATTTTCTAAAAGCTATGGCTTCTTTCAGGAAACAAATTAATACTTCTGAAAGCTGCAAAAAAAAAAATCTTATTCAAGTAGTACGGTACATAGCATTTAGTATTTAGCATAGGATTTTACATCCAAAAGTTTGTTCTCAGTCAAAAAGATTAACTGTGAAAACTACAAAATGACAGCGCCTGTCCAAAGTATTAAAAAAAAAAAAGTTAACTTTTACTGTGCAGTAATGTCCCAATTAGGTAAGTAATATTAAAGTCGACAACCATGTGTCCTGTACAATTTTTTGGTACAATATTATGGACTGTACGTTCACAAACTGCGATAGAGTGAGTTCGCGAAAGTTGAACCACAATGTAGCGACAGATTACTGTACATTATAGTCACACGTTACGAGTCATAAGAGGCTCAATGAGATTAACCTGTATGAAGAAAGGTTGAATGAAAAAAAAAGCGCATCTGAGGTGCTGTAGTTGGCTGCTGTCACTGTAAGCGCATGCAATTTATAAAATCCACTGTAATGTAATCTAGAATTATTGGTGATTTGAATGTTTATAAAATTGGCTTTTATGTAAACTTCTTTAAAATTTTAAGATTTGTTTTAAAATCGCAGTACTCCACGTGAACCCACTCTGACTAGCCATTAGCTCATCAGTCACAGCAGCTCTTCAGAGCAATATTGGAGTTCACACCTCACTATCTCATGGATGTTATGGTGGCCAGATAGATTCACCCAATTAGACAGGTCGCCCTTGTGTTATGGGGGATTTATGTAAAAGTTAGTAGGTCTGACCTTCTAACATTTCTGTTTCAAAATGTTAGCAAAAAGCTTCTGGGTGGTAATTAATACACCAACTTGTTCTGTTGCATCTGATTTAATGGAAAGCAATGCTTTCAGTGTTAAGTAGTGAGATTTTCTGGCAGCAGTTCATAAACACACAATACAGTGGTTTTAGACACCTCCTCTTACCAATATGTACTTTTCCTAACCACACAGGAATGATGTATTACTCCAGATGGATCTGTATTTTATGATACATCGTTCTTTCATCTGTCTAATTACACTGCTCTAATGGGTTCATTTTCCCCCGCCTGTCTTTTCATGCCCCCACTGATGCTTTGCACAGGCACATAATTCATTTTGGCCCTGATGTGTTGCCATTGCCGAGGTGCAGAAATTTTCCCCCGGTTGTTCCTTTTAAGGAGGTGCAAATGTTACACAGTCCGTTGGGATATTTACTCCTGCTGCTCATGTGCTGTCAGTGAGAACTGTTTAGAAAGAGAATTTTAGTCACAGCACAGATGTAGGATTTTATTTTAAAGTTATTTAATTTCGTAAAAGTAAAGCCAGTGCTGCGGTGAATGAGGGTGAAACAGGAAGAAGGGTGGATGAAGACATGTCAGAAGCTTGCAGTAATGATAAAGGAGCAGCAGTGGAAATAAAACTCCAGTGATGATCTGCTCCTGGTCCACCCCAGCCCCCACCCATCACCCCCCTTACCAACTTCGATATCCATCAATCAACAGTGACATATTAGACCTGTTCGGTGAAAGGGCCTCACTCTCCTCTTCTCACACATTGAAGAATGATGGATGTTTTTCTGTCTGGCCACAGAGCCAGTAGATGAACAAATCACAGCTTACAGGGATGAGCAGACAAGAAAAAACTGAGACAAATTTGAACATATCGGATGAGCATGTTGATCGTGCAGTTGGTTTGTTTATGACCTTGCAAAAGATGAGAAGATTGAATCAAAGCATGGTCAAGACCGCATGTTACCTTCTGGTGTGACCTACTGAAACCACCTTTGACTGTTTATATACACCCTCTACATAGAGGACAAAGGTGCAGGACTTCAGATACTTTGGGTCCATTGTCCTGGGAAATGGGGAGTGTGGTAAAGAGGTGAAAAAGAGAGTCCAGGCAGGATGGAGTGGATGGAGAAAAGTTTCAGGAGTGATTTGTGACAAAAAGGTGTCAGCAAAGGTCAAAGGAAAAGTTTACAAGACAGTGGTGAGACCAGCTATGTTGTATGGTCTGGAGACAGAGACGTGGACAAAAATGACAGAAGAAAGAACTGGAAGTGGCAGAAATGAAGATGATGAGGTTCTCCTTGGTAGTGACAAGGATGGATAAGTTTAGGAATGAGATCATCTGAGGTACAGCACATGTTGAACAACTGGGAGATAAAGTTAGAGAGTCAGACTGAGATGGGGGACAGTGGGTATATTGGTAGAAGGATGTTAGAAATGCAGCTGCCAGGAAAAAGACAAAGATAAGGGTCAAAGAGGAGATATATGGATGCAGATTTGTCATTCAATCTTTATTTATACAGGCTAGCCTCATTGAGCCACGGAGACTCATTTGAAAGAGGGACCTGTTCCAGACAGAACATATAAAGTACAGACAACAAAACAGTAAACAATGACAACAATAAACTATAGTAAAATGCAGTTAAAATAAGAGTGCAGTACATGTATTGTATAAAACAGTGAATCAGGGTGAAATACGGTACTAAAAAAAAGAACATATTTGCTTTGATTTTTCTATTGACATTATCAAATGTTTGACACCCCGTAAAGACATCAAGGAGGACAACTTCAGTTCCTGTTGCAAGGTGTCCCACGTTGCAGGAGCTGAGTAGGAAACTGTCTTTTTACCAAGTTCAGTCTGCACTGAGGGAACGCTGCAGGTAATGAAGGCCTGAGAGCGCATGTTGTAACTGCACTGACGGCTTGACATGTGGGAGGAGATATGTGAAGGTAGCAGACCAAGGAGGGATTTATAGATGAAAATGAACCAGTGTGAGAGCCTACGTGTAGATAATGATGACCAACTGACCAATGAGTACAGGGTGCAGTGATAGGTACGGTCATTACAACCAGTCATGAATATTAGCACGCTGTGATGGACATCATCCAACATCTGTAAGGAGCAGGCAGGGGCATTCATGTAAATAATGTCACCATAGTCATAGTTGGAGAGGACATGGAGGTAGGACAGAGGATGCAGAGGACAGAGTGAGATGGAGAAGGATGACTCGCTGTGTAGACCCCTGAAGAGGGAAAAGCCGAAAGAAGAAAATACACCTGCAAAGAAGAGGGCATATTCCTGTTTAGTAGTTTTGCATTTTTGTTCTTTATGAGTGCATATTGTGTCGCTGATAGATTTGTTTCTTTTTTCTTATTCATACATGCAGCTGAAGGTGGCTGAAAGCACAAAGTGTATCATTGTCATACTAGACATCTCTTATTGACTTAATGGTGAACAAGTGCACCCAGCGGTTTTAAGTGCCCCCTCTGTCATGCAACGCTAAATGGATCAGCATCCTTTGAGAACACACTCTGATGGGCGCAAACGCAATTATGGGAACTTATACAATCCACATAAACAAGCTCACGGTTACTGAAGTTCACATTTATGAGGCTCGTTTGATGCGAACAGTCTGGCACACGTCCATTAGAAAGAGATAAACGCTGATGATGGGTCCCTGCACAGACCAAAGCTAGAAATCAATTCACCGGCGATATATTTTTGCCCACTTGGCATAAAAAAAATTCTGCTGACCAAACGTTCCAGTGGCATCGTCATAAACAGAAATGCAGTCAGGGGAAAGTAATAACGTGGGGGAGGAGAGCAGGCGGCCATCTAGGCGTCCAAGATTCACCAGTGATCACTTTTGTCTGGGCTTGAACCTGTGCAGCACGGCTTGTTGCACGGGGTTAACGTGAACCACTTCACTTTCAATACTCTCCATTCTCGCTCTACCACGACATTGCCTTTTGTTTCCATGACGATGCGCTGCTGACAGTCTGCACTGGGACACGCTCTGGGTGGAAGTGTGTAATATTAGGAGGTGGGGGGGATTTCACCCTGGCTTTTGTTAGAAATCATTGAAGAAAATCGTGTTTGAGCACAAAACATTTTCTTCTCTGCAAAATGAGCTGCTCAGCTGTATTTTCCAAATGTGCGCTGTTGTAGTTAGTCACACTTGTGTGCTCCTGTCACGTGAAATTTCACCGTCGGCGCACACGGAAGAAGCCAAATAAAGCTGCACTCTGTAGGGCTGTGACACGCAGGCTGCTGATGTGCACGGCTGATACGAGCTTGCTAGGTACTTGTTCACTGGACAGTGGAGAGCAGCGCGCCACAACAACTGTTGCTTGGAGACAGTCAGTCAGTCTCCACAGTCACCGTGCACTGTCGCCAAGGTGACAGATGGACCTGCCTGTTGGAGGCCATAACTCTGAGGCAAGGTCTACCACTGTGTGTGCACACACACCGAGAACAGAGAGCATAATCTGCTTAGTAATGTCTTCCGTTTAGTGAGTGGTGCGCTGCCAGGTTGGTGCAACAGTTCCTCTTGTGCATTTTATTCAGCAGAAGGTACGTTGCTGCTTATTAGACTGTGCAATAATGGTGTGGTCACACCGAGCAGCGTTTTTACCTCCAAAGCTTCCAGCCTCCATGTAAAGTCAATGGTGGACGCACTCAGGCACCTCCTGGCGTCTGGCGTCAGGTCGCGTGCGTGTTGAGCGTGCTGAGTAGCGTTTTTTCGTGCACGTGAACCGGCTTCCACCTCCAAACCGAGCATTCAACATGTTGAAGATTTCGCGGTTCAAACTTTCAAACGCCGCTCAACTCCACCTGATTGGTTGGTGTGTCAACCAATCAGGGAGAGTCGGGGGGCAGAAGAGAGGGGGCAGTGGGAGAGTCCCTATGTGACGCGGAAACGAGGGTGCGCGCGCACTATGTGACGTATTGTTTGTCGGAAAAAAAAGAAAAGACTCGCGAGCTCGTGGACTATGGAAGAGAAACTCATTGTAGCTGTGTGTTCGCGACAATTCCTTCACGACCAGTCAAGTCTGCTCGACAGAGACGGAAATAAAAGGCTCCTCGCCTGGCGGAGTGCACTCTGTATACCGGTAAGCTCCTCCCACACCCCGTCGCCACAGCAACGAAGCCGCCGCAACACTACAGTTTGGACAACACTGGGTAGCGCGTCCACTTCCGTGCGTGAGGAGCGTTTTCGGAGGTAAAAACGCTGCTCGGTGTGACCACACCATAAGTCAGATGAGATATTTAAGCAGTGCCTTTCTCTTTGCAGGTAGTCCCAGACTTACGAACGAGTTCCGTACCTACGGGCCGTTCGTAAGTCGAAAATTCGTAAGTCGGATCACATACCAAAAAAAAAAAAAGTTTTTTTTTTCTTTTTTAATAAATAAATAGATGTACAGTACCGGTACTGTACAGTCACCAAGCAGTTAGCCTATCCTAACACAGTTTTTAAAGATGGAGTGAGTTGAATTGTCTCCTTTTCACATACAGGGAGCTAGCTCTCTATATATTTATATCTACAGTATATCTATATACAGGGAACCCTCGACTTACGTCACCCCCGACCTACGGCAACTCGGACTTACGAACGCAAGTTTTTACTCTGTAAAAAAAAATATATATATATATATATATA
>JBBPBX010012941.1:0-53224 GCA_038048925.1 Garcialebias charrua
AAATTCAATGTTTTATAGACATAACATGTGTCAAGCAACCTCCATTATTTGTCTCCCTTGTACTTTGTATCACATATCATCAATTATATCAAAAACCACATAGCTGATATTTTTCAAAAAAATATAGTGTGATCACAACATGTTCATATACTAAATGTATCCTGTTGGAGTTATTTGAAATAAAATTCAATGTTTTATAGACATAACTGTGTCAAGCAACCTCCATTATTTGTCTCCCTTGTACTTTGTATCACATATCATCAATTATATCAAAAACCACATGGCTGATATTTTTCAAAAAAATATAGTGTGATCACAACATGTTCATATACTAAATGTATCCTGTTGGAGTTATTTGAAATAAAATTCGAATTTTTATAATTTATTTTCGTTGTGCAAGCACAGGTTTGGAAGAAGTCAAAGCGAAACTACTTTAAATGCAGCAGATTTGACCACTACGTGACAATATTAAAGCGTGGTTGAGCTCAGGAGCCCTCGTACTATAAAGTCAGCTATGAAATATATTTTATATCTGTTCATTGAGCTACATTTTAAAGACATAAAGCCGCCCGCGCGCCGCGCGTTGCTCGTGGCGAACCTACTTTTTAAAATCCTGCAGTTTTGAGCAATACGTGATTTTATTAAGGACACGTTCAGCTGAAGACCCATCTTTGCTATAAATTTAAAAACAAATAATTGTTTTTACCGTGTTATTCATGTAAAGTCCTGCCGTGATCGCTTCCCTCACTTCCGTGAAAACAGCTCGAGTCTCCTCCTTCCTCCTTCCGGAGCGGGTGAGCTCGCCTCGGCACCCCTCTGAAACCAGCCCAAAAATCTCAAGAAATCTGGCACGGAGCAGCACGGAATATCCGATGGGAAAGGATGAAAGGGGGTCTCTGCGACGCACATATGACGTAACATCCGACCCGAGCCGACCGGTGGAAAAGGGGCATAAATGTCTGGACGCAGCCCTGACCCTCTTAGGAATCAAGGAGTCAGGATTATGAACTACCTGGATGACCTCTTGGTTCTGGCCGGAAGCAGAATACAGGCCCAGTCACACTCCTGCAGGGTGATCTCTCACCTGGAGTCTCTCGGTTTTGTCATAAACCTACAAAGGAGAGACCTAACCCCATCACGGATTACCGTATTTCTGCGAGTGCAGGTCTACACCATCCGGTACAGGGCATGGCTCTCAGAGGAACTTGTTTCCTCGATTCGCCGTTGCCTGGCAAAGTTTAAATTGAATCAGCGGATCCCCCTGAAAACGTGCCAACGCCTTTTAGGCCTCTTGGCGGAGGCAACACGCATTGCTGAAGATGCGGGCCTTGCATATATGGCTAAACCAACAAACACGACCTGCCCCCCGTCTGGGTGAGCAGGAAAGGTTAGAATCATTTCAAAGTGCCTGAGGGCCTTTGAACCTTGGAGGGACCTGTCTGTGTTCACGGAAGGGGTCCCGTAAGGTAGGGTGTCATCCCATGTGGTCATCACGACGGACGCCTCGAAAACAGGATGGGGAGGCAGTCTGCAGAAATCAGAATGCCCGAGGACTCTGGAATGAGCGGGAAGCAAGATTGTACATCAACTTCCTGGAGTTGTTGGCCGTATTCCTGTCAGCAAAATACTTCTTTGGTAAAGGTCTGATTGCGGGACAGCACATCCTAGTGTAATCAGGTAACAAAACCACTGTGTCCTTCATTAACTGGGAAGGGGGGACGAGATCCCAAGCCCTCCTCAGCCCGACACATAGGATGCTCACATGGTACGCTCCAGGATTATTGTCGCTCAGGGCGACTCATGTTCCGAGTGAACTGAATTACGGAGCGAATGCCTTCTCAAGAGGGCCTCTTTTGGAATCAGAATGAAGACTGAACCCACGAGTCGTGGATCAGGTCTGATCACGGTTTGGAAGAATCTCGGTGGACTTGTTCCCATGCGGAGCCAGCTCACAATGTGACCTCTACTTCTCAATGTTCAGGAATACCATGGCAGTTGTAACCTGGCCCTCGCCTTCCTGCACAGCTCCGCTCAATTCTCATTTCCCTTCACTGCTCAGTCTGGGACTTCTCCCATAGACAACGATTTCTCCGGCTGATTTTTGACCGTACCAATCAGAGAACAGAAGGGGCGGAGTTTTTGGCCCCTAACCCACGCCCCCACCTGTCCCAGCGCGCAGCCAGCGAGCAGCCGCATGTTCTCATTCAAATCGATGCAGGACTGTTTTATATGTGACACAAATTTATTAAATTCCCCTTCTTAATCCTTTATCTGGAGTTTTCTGTTGTTTTTTTGGCCAAAAGTTAAGTGATCACTCCCTCCTCCCTCCTCCTCCTCCTCCTCTCCCTCCGCTATGAGGAAATGCCTCAGGTTCTCACGAGAGAATTAAACTCGGGTTTTACGTTGCTGCCCGAGTCCCATCAGATTTTCTGGTCTGCTAGTGTGCTGGACCAGCGATCCATGGTTTTATTTTATTTTTTTAGAACGTTTTATTAACATATAAACACAGAATATGCAGCGGCAGGCTGCAACGAGAGAAAATGCTGCAGGAGGCGGAACACATGTCAAGTTCAACAGACCACGGGGGAGCAGCCATATATGGCTCTGAGGGGAGGGAGCAGAATGCTTTTTCCTGTTCAAAATTTTTCTAAGATCCAATGGTTTTGTTCCTCAGCATAGGCCACGCCTCCAGCAAGAATCGGTTCGCTATGGAGAAAGTCCAGACCCTAGTATGAAGCGAAGTGAAGGACAAGGGTCTGGTTTTAACCAGGCTAGTTCCAGGAGTTCTTCATTCAAGACTCAGAGCTGCTTCTGGAACCATTTCTCACGTGTCTCACCAGATCTGCTAAATAAGTTAGAAATCTCATTGATTTGGGTGAAAATTATTCTTTATTTATCCTTTACATTCTCAAATGATGTTATGAAAGTAGTGCTTGATTTGAGTCAAAGTCTCTAAAAGTAATGTTTGTAAGTAAATCTATCTTTGGGAGTCAACCTATTCATGATGGCCACCACAGCTAATTGAACCAAAAATCACAAGTACTCTGTCAGATACTGAAGTGCAGCTGATGTAGCAGTAGCTGAGAGTCATCCTCAAAACATATTTCAAGAAGTAAGAGATCACAAATGATCTCCCAAAATAACCTGAGATTGTTCATAAGGTCATCTGTACAGTTTGACTCTCAAACATCTAAAACTACCGTACATCCACTATGACCAGATGTTCTGATGATTTCAAGGAATGTTACACCTTTAATCTCCTTAAAGACCGTGTAAAGTGAATTTCAACATTTTCTTCAATAAACATTATAAATGTCATAATTGTAATCTTGTAAATGAGTAAAAAGTCTCAAAATTGTAGCTCAATTAATTTTGGAGTTATAGATGAAACTGTGTATAAAGATATGTCTTTTTCAGGATTTTTTAGGCGTGGTTTAAACGGGACCGCGTTTCGTCACGCGGTCCTCATTAGTATAGCCCCACCCCCTGCAGCTCCAGCCGTATAAATTCACCTCGGTGGAGCCGTTCACTCGCGAATCGCAGATAGCATCAGATAGCAATAGCATAGATATTTTGTTCATTGTTAGCTAGCTAATCAATTATGCCTATGACATAAAACTGATTCCTGTAAGTTCTTCCATTTTATCACTGAAGATGATTTATCTGTGATGATGTCAGGATCAGTGTGTTTTCATCATTATTTGATGGATTTTTATGTTTCAGATCAGAAGTAATTTACCTTTTCATCATATATACAGCTGGTCCCCGACTTACGAGCGAGTTCCGTTACTGCAAGGTGCTCATAAGATGAAATATCGTAAATCGGGGACTACCTGTATATACCGCACGAGCCGCCACTGATACACGTACATGTACGGTAATGAACAGTTACCAAGCACTTCGCCTATCCTAACACAGCTACAAAAATATATATATATACCGTAATACAGTATAATATAATATAATTTCTTACTTTGAGCTGATCAAGCTTGTCTCGTCTGTTTACATGTTAGCTCCTTGCACGTCCAAGCTCCGCAACTTCGTGCTGCTCCACTCTGTCCAAACTGTTTAAAGGAAGGACTGTTAGCTTGTTAACTCCATACATTTGGAGCAATCATGAGGAAAAAAGATTTAATAACTTACTTGGAGCCGTTTCTCCGTGGTATCCCTCCAACAGGCTGCGCCGCATTAGCATGTTAGCCCCACCGCCTTAGCTCGGTGTTGTCTCTCTAAAAGGCATTTTAGCACTCCGTTAGCTCTGTGTCGTACATCCAAAAAGGCTGCGCAGCTTTCTCCGTGTTTTAGCATGTTAGTTTTGTGTTCATCCGAGGACATCAGGCGAGCTCCGGCTCCGGGTCCGGCTGCAGCAGGCGAGTCTCGCCGCCGCTTGTCGGCTCGGTGTGGACTTAGTTCCGTCATTAGCTACGTGTAGCCTTAGCTCATCCCATGAGCTGCTGGTGTCGGCCGGCGTGGTGGGATGCAGCGGAGCGATCGGCGGCTGCTGCTCCGCCTGAGATGTCCACAGAGTTCACCGAGCGTTTCCAGCTCATTTATCCGTATGAGGCAACCTCTTATCGGACACACGGTCCTTCAAAGCAGGGTTTCGAGGTTGGAACGAACCGCAAAATGGCGGAGGCGGCATTTCCGGTTGCGGTAGGAAGTTGCTCAAATAAGCTTAAAATTATAAAAATATTAATAATAATGATACTTTACGCATTTATAAAGCCATTTAAAACAACCACAGCTGCAACAAAGTGCTGTACACATGAAATTAAGAACATTTAAACAAACAAAAAAAACTTTTTTCATATTTTTATTAAATATGATAACCTCGTAAATTCGGAACCTCGTATGTTGATGCGCTCGTAAATCGGGGATCACCTGTATTTTGTTATTTGATTTTTTTTTTCTCCCAGGAGGCCGTGCTCCAGGTGGGCTTGCCAGAGATCACATGAAACAGTTGTCACACGAATCAAACACAATTCAAGTCAAATTAAAAAGTGACATCACCAGAATGATGTTTAGTGTTAAACTCAGTAAGAAACCTCACACTATTACATCCTTCTTTAATAAGAGCTGACTTCATTTTATTGTTATTGAATAAAATTCTACATGTTGGATGTAAAATATGTGTGTAGTTTTAAAATATAACATACTTTATAAAATATAATTACAAGAAGCTCTGGTAAAACATCAAAGTGCGTACAGACCTGCTCCTGCTGAAGGCAGAGCCAGCCACCATGAAACTGTGATGAAAGACTCTACACATCATACAATCTAGTACTTGTACACAAACTGAAGTGACATTTGAACACAACTCGACATCATGGGATGCATTGTCACAACAATAGAGCCACTGGATGGGTTTGCTTTGATTGTGGATTTCTGTGCACACAGTGCACGGTTCATCAGAAACCAAACATGGAGCCAACTAATGAAGTAACATGGAGCCAGACAAAACACTCAGAAGAAACATATTACAATTATCCGGTAAATATGACACATTTTACATTCACACAGCAATACTTTACACAGCTATAGTAGAAACTTAGTTTTTGAAGGAATTGTGTTGTTGGATCCACATTTATCCAGTCAGGTACTGTTCTAGTGTTTAGTTTTATACAGTACAAAGAACATTTCTGACTGGATTCACCTGAATCTTAACCTTAAACGTTCAAACAGATCATTGTTTCATTTATTTACACACAATTCTCTTTAAGAGTAAAATGTGATTGTGAACTTTATCAGTTATTTGAATTACATTCAGTCTTTTCATTTCTCAGCTCAACAATCAGATATTATTCATCTCCTATTCACCTTATTAACAACCTTTGTAGTTTAAAATATTATTATCTTCAAAGTGAACAATTTTTAGTCACTTACTTTTTTTAACAATAATGAGTGTATATTAGAAATTTGAAATAAAAACTTCAGGACCAAACCTGATGCAGTCAGTATCTGTTGACCCATTCATCTTTATTTATGATTTCCAGTTTTGATCTTTCAAAACTGATGGCTGGAACATCTGGAAAGTCTTCATCACTTCTCTGACGATCTAAAAAATATATAAACCATAAGAAAAGGTACAAACAGTTAACAACTAACAAAAGCCCTACAGATGAAGTTTCACAAACTTTAAAGTTAAAAACTATCACAACAACGTCCCAGCAGCTATTTCCATCCTTTTGGAGCGGCTGCAGCACGACGCCTCCTTTCTATACGTCCACACAATCAATTTTTTCTGACACGCTCTCCTTAATGTCAGGTCCACTCTGTTGCAGCTTTTGATAGCATTAGTAATTATTTTAAACAATTTGTTCAAGAAACACAAGTTGTAGAAATTGATTTGAACATCATCAGGTAAATATTCTAGTTACAATTAAAATAACAATTAATGAGCAACATTTCAATGATTTTTACTGATTTATTTTCTATTAGACGTTAACAGTGAGTGTGATAACTGACTGCATTTTAATAACATGAACATTATTATCAGTTGACTTAGATAAATGTGGGTTTTTGAACAAATCAAAACCAATTAGTATTTTGAAGTAAATTAAGTTTCTAATGATTCAGAAAATCTATTTTATAAAAGAAGAGAAAGCTGTAGAAACATTTGATGTTTAATACATGTAGCAGGATGACTTCAACTGTTCAAAAACTTTGTAGGTCCCATAACACAAGAAACATGTGTCGTCCTTTCTCTGGTATATGTCTAACTCAAGTTGTTACTACCGGTAAATCTCTTTCAAAATGATCAGGAAGAAGTTTGAATATTCATTTAGTTTCAGTGAAAAAACATTTAATAATAATAATAATAATAATAATGAATTCCATTTATAATGCACTTTTCATTAATAAAAATCTCAAAGTGCTACAAAGTGTAACAAAGCAAAGATCAAAATAAAACAAGTGATAAAATCAAATAAAATCAATAATAATATCGACTAAGATCAAAGATAAAATCATGTGGATGCAGATTAGGCTTGCTTAAAAAATAAATAAAATAAAACAAGTGATAAAATCAAGTAAAATCAATAATGATATCAGCTAAGATCAAAGATAAAATCATGTGGAGGCAGAATAGGCTTGCTTAAAAAGAAAGGTCTTTATGCTGCTTTTAAAGTCAACCAGTGACTGTGGAGCTCTCAGGTCGTCAGGGAGGGAGTTCCACAGGCGGGGGGCAGCCACACAGAATGCTCGGTCTCCCATGGTCCTCAATTTGGTCCGAGGAATATGAAGGAAATTACTGTTCTGTGATCGTAGAGACCGGGTGGATGAATATGGTGCAAGAATGTCCTTTAGATAGTCAGGTGAAGTGCCGTGCAAGCATTGATGGGTAATGAGAGCAGTTTTGTACTGAATTCTGTAGGTGACAGGAAGCCAATGGAGGTTATGGAGAATGGGTGTAATATGTTCAAAATATTGTTCAATTTATGTAATGTACGCATGTTCCTGAATTAAACTTGAATAAAATGTGCACTCTGTCCTTCATGGCCATAACAGCAACTAAAATCATTTTAAAACCAGTTCACCATTTATAATTCAGAGTTATACTTTTCTCCTCTGTCTTACCTAAATGTTTTTGCAGGTTTTGAATTGTCTTCTGCTGAACTTGATCCACCACAAAGACTGTGTGGTTCAGAGTTTCTGCACAAATCAAAATATGAAACTTTAAATTAAAATGTTCTCAGAGAACAATAAGTATAATTTTTATACATACTAACCAGAAACCTCCAGTGATTTTGGTTGAAATGGACAAATAACACAAAGCTCTTGTAACTCACAAAATTCACCTGTAAAAAGAAACACTGGATGTTAAAATGCTATAAATGTCATTTCTGAAATTAATGTATAATTTTAACTGTTATTTTTCCAAATGGTTATTGTCACTTAAAAATATTAAACATACAGTATAAATTATTTTAAATTAAACATTCCTGTTTTTACTTGAACTATGTTGCATTTCAACGAGACAATCTTTCTGCACAGTAATGATGTGATTTCTGGTAAAGTCGTACTTACCCTCACTGTTTCTACAACATCCTGAAGAACAAGCAATAAACACAGCAACTTAGGGAAAATTACATGGAAAATGTCAAACTTTGGATGGCCATTATTTTGAAATTCCATGAGATCTTGGTGACATTTGGTGAACAACATCTGGAGGTGTTTTACAGTCAGCCTGAAGTGAGACTGGCCACTGGAAACTAAGAGTTTTGTTTTAATATTAATGGAAACTTCAGGGAAAACAATTTAACATTCTCACATAACGAACATACAAATAACCACAAAAGAGACAAAAGTTAAATATTATGGATCCATATTCACAGGAGGACATTAAAAATCATTTCTGAACATAGACCAGCAAGAATGACTTCAATCATCTATTCATTCATTCATTCATTCAACCTTTATTTATACAGGCTAGCCTCGTTGAGCCACAGGGACTCATTTACAAGAGAGACCTGTCTCACTCACACCCAGGGTCAATTAATGCCCCTTTTCCACTCGCTCGGCGCAGAGCGGATCAGTCTGGTCCGGTCTGGTTCAATTCGGATCGGCTCACATGTAGCTCTGTCTCCATTCACTTCTGTAGCCCTTCGGTGGGCGGGGTGTAGGATCCTACTCTCTCACACGTGGTGGAAGTAATAATAATAATAATAATAATGAATTCAATTTATAACGCACTTTTCATTAGTAAAAATCTCAAAGTGCTACACACATTGAATGCTACACACATTCATACAAAGGTAGCGGCAGACTGCCATGCAAGGTAGCCGCGGGCGGCCGTGGCGTAGTGGTAATGGCAGTCGTCCCCCGATCGGAAGGTTGGCGGTTCGAATCCCGGTTCCCCACACCATGTGTCGTTGTGTCCTTGGGCAAGACACTTAACCCCGAGTTGCTCCCGGTAGGACTGGAAAGCACCTTGCATGGTAGTCTGCCGCTACCGGTGTATGAATGTGTGTAGCATTCGATGTGTGTAGCGCTTTGAGATTTTCACTAATGAAAACCGCGTTATAAATTGAATTCATTATTATTATTTTTATTACAAGGTGCTTTCCAGTCCTACCGGAGGTAGTGTTCCCTTAACTATATTCTTTTGCCATGATATCTATTATGTTCGAGCTCCAACAATACGATCAGCTACGCTTCGGTTTGGTGCGGGCGAGGACAAGCTCAGATGGAGGATATGTTGTTGTTGTTCTGAAAAGACCCACAATGCACCTTTCCCCAATAAAAGACAAATGTAATTGTTTGAATCGAGTGTTTGGAAAAAAAACATTTGTTTGAGAAGGGGCAGATATAATAAGATTATTTTCTTCTTCTGCTTCCTTTCATGTCATGTATTGTTTTATTTCTTGTTGTTTTGTAAATAGTTTTCTTGTGTTCTTTTAATCTGGAATGAATAAATAATCTAAAATAAAAACAAAAAAATAAGTTATACCAAGTGGGAATCGAACCCACTTGGTCTGGATAAGGTTTGGAGCAGCAAAAAAAAAAACAACGCGTTTCCAGTGAGCTACTGAGAAGTGTTTATATTTTATGGTCCACATTTCTTTTAAAGAAACCGCTCCCCATAAAATTCTGGCTACACCCCTGTTTATGACGTGAAGGACGGCGCGCTTACAGCTCGCCTGAACCCTGCTCTGAAATCAGTCCGGAATCGCGGTGCGGCGCGGCTCATATGTGAGGTGGAAAATGCGTCCAGCCATAGGCGTAGATCCTGGGGGGGTCAGGGGGGTCCGGACCCCCCCAATCTTAGGGAAATATAGATCTGTCCCCCCCAATAATTCAATAAAGGAAACCGTGTCTTTAAACAATATAAATATAAAAAGGCAAAAAAAGAGAGAAATCCGCCATTATTCTAAGAAAAAAAAAGGAAATTTTGCCCCCCCCCCTTCTCTGTTGGCAAATGGTTTAGTCCAATGTTTACAAGGAACAACAGCGGCACCGGAGTCACAGGCGGCTCCGCACGGGAGCTGCAGCACGGGAGCTGCAGCACAAACTATTAACTTCCAGTAAGTAGCTACTTAAAACATTGGTGACAGTGACTGGGAGGAAAAGGTCTTTTACAGTGTTGAAAGACAAGTGTGTCTGTGTCTCATTAGTGGCTGTAGCAACAGCAAAACGCAACGAGGAGCGACACTTCATCAGCTAACACGCTAGCTTCAATGCTAACTGGCTCACAACAGACAGAAGAATGTCAGCGCAGCTTTGAGCAGGATGGATTCACATTCATCATATTTTCAGGTGTGGAGCTCTTGAAAGAAGTAATGATAAAATATGTGAAAGATAATTAATTTAAAAAGAGTAGAGAAGATGTGATGATTAGTTAAAATGATTTTATATGTGTAGCACTTTGTTGCAGCTGTGGTTGTTTTAAAGGGCTTTCTAAATAAATTATTATAAAAAATGTTGAGGATCAATACTTATGTCACATGATTAATAAAAAAAGTCACTGTTTATTATATTACAATTACATTATTGATATTTTGTATCTGCAACTGGAAGATTTTATTCTTAATAGGTTCTTAAAAAATGCTACAGTAAAAGGCATATTTTGAATGAATGTTACAAACGTGTTCATTTCTACAAAACAGTTAATAAAATATTTATAAAATACAATGAATTTCAAATGTTACAGATTGAGTTTAACATAAAAGAAATAGTGTTTTATGTTTAAATATCAGTTAATAAGTAATCCATTATGCCCCCTTGTTTAGGACTGGAACCAATCTCAGCTGCTTTTGTGTGAAGGCAGGGACACCCAGGACAGGTCTCCAGTCTGTCCCAGAGACACCCAGGACACGTCTCCAGTCCATCACAGAGACAGACAAAGAGACAAACAACCATCCACACTCCCAGTCAAAGCTAAGAACAATTTACATTTGCACAGAAGAGCCAAAAAATTATTCAAACTGAGGACTCAAGTTCTTGATTGAGAGTTCTAATCACTACTGGTAATTATCAATAATAATTGATCATATTTACCAAGCTAAATCATTGTGTGGAGTCTTTAATAATACAGACCAGATCAGATGTGATCAGGCAGTCATATATTCACATGTATGTAAATGTATTATTATTAATACTATAATTAAAGTTGAACCATGCAAATTTGTTTGGAACGAACAAGTGGACCTTTGTGCCTCTTGGTCCCACTGAAGTAGCTCTCAGTCTCAAAAAGTTTGGTGACCCCTGCATTAAAGTATTTCTTCTCCTTGAAAACTGTTTTCTTTTTAAGCTTTAAGATTTTGGGAAGGTGTGGTACCAGATTATCAGTGACACTGACCACAGCAATCTATGAATACAAGCCAAACTGAAATTTAAACAATATTTAGAGGGGACCTATTTTGCAAAATTCTCATTTTGCCACTTGTCAAAATGACAAGTGGCAAAGATTGAACATATATTTTTTTACAAGAGTAATGAGTGTCACTATTGTACTGATTAATAGTAGTATTAAGACTACTAAATACATGCCATTTAAATCAATATTATTGCTGATTATTCTGCATAGTATATGCATGCAGTTTGGATAAACTTCCCTCTGTACATTTTGCATTACATTTCACTGTAACTTTGCCGACCCCCCCAAAATTGCTCTTAAAAAATTTCCCTGTTTATGGTCCCCCCTAGCCTGGTTAAAACCACACCCTGTCCTTCACTTCGCTTCAGACAAGGGTCTGGACTTTTTCCATAGAGAAACGATTCTTGCTGGAGGCGTGGGCTCTGCTGAGGAACAAAACCATTGGATATTTTGAACAGGGAAAGCATTCTGCTCCCTCCCCTCAGAGCCACCCCCCGTGCTCTGGTGAACTTGACTGACAACTGCTCCGCCTCCTGCTGCTGCAGCTTTTCTCTTGCTGCCGGCTGTCGCGCTGGAAATTCTGTGTTTATATGTTAATAAAACGTTTTAATAAAATACAATAAAACCATGGATCGCTGGTCCAGCTCACCAGAAGACCAGAACATCTGATGGGACTCGGTCAGCAACGTAAAACCCGAGTTTAATTCTCGTGACAGCCATTTCCTTGTTCATTTCAGCGGAGGGAGAGAAGGAGGAGGGCGCGAGCGATCACTTGACTTTTGGCCCAAAAAACAAAAGAAAACTCCAGATAAGGGATTAAGAAGGGGAAATTAATAAATTTGTGTCACATATAAAACAGTTCTGCATCGCTTTGCATCGCTTTGAATGAGAACATGCCGGTGCTCGCTGACTGCGCGCTGGCAGAGCCCTTTTATAGGGCTCTGCGCGCTGGGACAGGTGGGGGCGTGGCTTAGGGTCCAAAACTCCGTCCCTTCTGTTCTCTGATTGGTCCGGTCAAAAATCGGCCGGAGAAATCGTTGTCTATGGGAGGAATCCCAGACTGTGCAGTGAAGGGAAATGAGAATTGAGCGGAGCTGTGCAGGAAGGCGAGGGCCAGGCTAGGTCCCCCCCAATAATGAGATGAAATCTACGCCCTTGCGTCCAGCTCGCTTCTGGCACGCATATATTGCGTAATAACCGACCCGAACCGGCAAGTGGAAAAGGGACATTAGAGTTACCAATCAGCCTAACATGCATGTTTTTGGATCTAGAGTCAAAACATGAAAAACACATTGGAGTTTTTTATTTATTTAACTTACCAACACATAAAGTTCTCTACTCTTTGGATATGGGGGCGAGATTCAAACTTTTAGTGGAAACAGCTGAGCAGGAATGTTTGTCCCATTACAGCTTCCAGTGCTAACATGTGTTTTATGTACAGAGTTTGTACCAACAGGAGACACAGTTCAGCTTTTATTTTGAAAGAACCTTGCAATTTTTTTATTTATTTTTATTAATGGTGTGCGTGCACAACCAAACCGCGTGAGCGCTGACATTTAGAAGTGGAGGCTGCTGGACCGAAGTATAATATTGAACAATTTTACTAGAAATTACAACCATACCTGTTGGAGAACAAACATGTGGTTGGTGGAGGTCTGACGTGAAGCTCCTGCTCCTACACAGAAAAACACACACACAGTCACGACGAGACTAGATTATCCAAGCACGAGACAACGAGACGTAGCTGCTAACAGCTACACATGCTAACAGTTACAGATGCTAACAGCTACACATGCTAACAGCTACAGCTGCTAACAGCTACACATGCTAAGAGTGAACTAACTTGCTCTCCACAGACAAGAAGCTGCAGTGTTACAAGCCTGTGGCAGCAGCAGCTTGGAACTAAATCACAGAATAAAGTATTTGACTCACGAGATGTCTTTTTTCATTAGTAATTGAAATAAATCATGTAGCTAAATCCAGCTTCTCATCACGAAGGAAAACAAACAGGCCGAGCTGCTGACGTCATGTCCACATATTTACCAGCAGCCACCACCAGGGGGACTCTGGTTCACAAACACAATTTCTCTCCACACAAATACTATACTGTATCTGGAATAACAAAGACATTTGTTTTAAACATAAATCTATTTTCTTTAAAAATTGGTTTGACAGAGGAATAGTTCATGTACATCAGTTATTCAACAAAAACGGCAACACTTACTCTTACAGTGAATTTTTAACTACGTATAACTTTCCAGTACTACCAAAAGAATTTGCAATTGTCTTTGATGCAATTCCATCTGGTGTGAAAATGTTGATGTCAAATCCTGTACAAAACAGCACGAACTATTTAACTGAAGAATTATTCATTGGTAACTCTGACCCTTTTTTAAGTGAAAAAACAAATAACAAATGTATTAGAGAATTAATAATTAGAGAATGTATTAGTAAACCTGCTTCTATATTCTTCTGGGATAATTTATTTAATGATATCTGTTGGAAAGATGTTTGGTTGTTACCTAGAAAATACTTTATAACTAATAAGATTCGAGAAGTGTCCCTAAAGATTCTGCATAAATGTTATCCTGTAAACTATATAATCTCCAAGTACCGTCCAAACGTAGACCCAATGTGTTCACTCTGCCACAGCTCTGAGGAGACCATCATCCATCTCTTCTGGGACTGTTCTCATACTCAGGTGTTCTGGAAAGACATTTTCATGTATGTAAATAGAAAGTTAGAAATTGACCTACCATTTGACGCTAAAATTATACTGTTTGGTTTCTTTTGTCCAAATATTTCAAGTAAGAAAGTTTTTGTTGTAAATTTAATACTACTCTTAGCCAAATTTTACATCCACAGCTGTAAATTATCCTTGCTAAAACCTAGATTTATAGTGTTTTCTAATTATATTTCCTCTTACTTATCTACTTTAAAGTACTGTACTAATGCAAAAGCTAACAATCTGTAACGAATTTCTGTTGTAAGCTGCCCAAAACTCATTTTTGTTTATGTGCCTTTATTCTCTTTTACTGCCATAGTTTTAGTTTACATGTTTTATTTTGTATTGTGCACATTCTTTTGTTATGACTCTTATTTTGAAAGGCAAAAGTAGGAAATGCTTTCCAGCATGTTGCTAGGCAACCAAAGAAAGAAGTTGTACCATACTGCTATGAAGACATGATATTAGCAAGTACTGTAGCTGTACAAAAGTAATTTAAGTTTAAGAAGTTCTTTATTACTCTCATTTCTACCTCAAAAGGAAGGGTCAGCCAGCGAGGTATTTATATGTTATATCATTTTTATGTCAAGATTGTATTCATGACACCGTCTCACTTAAAGATCCACTGACGTGATTTTTCTACTATTCATCAAATTGCTCAAAATATATATATATTATCATTTAAATATGTTAATTTTTGCAAACAAAATGATAAATCACTTTAATTTTGCTTTAAAAGTGATTTTGAACTTCAAGCCGTGTTTAATCATGGGAAATCCGTTTACACCTGAACGCACCATCTGTGATGTAATGTGCAGAGTGAGAGGCAGAGGGCTCCAGTCTCTTCAATAGCAGACATTTTAAAACCTGACTAATTTAGCAATCTAGGTGAAGATTTAAGCTATTTGTCTTCATTTTGGGAAGCAGAAAATAGTTTGGGTGATGGAACAAGAAACAGCAGGATCTAATTTAGATCTGATGCCGTATCAGACTTACTTTTATGTGAGCTGCTCATACCGTGACAAGCCAAGAGCTCTGCCTCAACTCTGCACATGACATCACAGATGGTGCGTTCGGGTGTAAACGGATTTCCCATGATTAAACACAGCTTGAAGTTCAAAATCACTTTTAAAGCAAAATTAAAGTGATTTATCATTTTGTTTGCAAAAACTAACATATTTAAATGATAATATATATATATTTTGAGCAATTTGATGAATAGTAGAAAAATCACGTCAGTGGATCTTTAAGTTTATGTTGTATTTTTAGTTTGACGGTAGTGTTGGTGTCAGTGACAACGAAAGTGAAGTGTAATAAGAAGATTTCCATTAAAACTGACTACACACTAGCAGTACAACGAATTCATTAATGCTGTAAAGAAGAGGTGGAAGTGACAGTCGAACTCAATGACAAAGTCGAACTCGATGACAAAGTCGAACTCGATGACAAAGAAAAGGAACGGAGCTGCATGAACGCCCTGACCTCTGGTGGCGACATTGCATCATTGCACCAAAGACCAACGGCTGCAAATGTTAACGGACACATTTCAACCGCTGCTTCTTCATAAAGACGTCCAGAAGCCAGACATTTAAGTTCATGTTTGGAAAGTGACACAAGGAAGGAGTAACAACAAGGAACTGTGTGAAGCTTGACAACAGCAGCACAACAAGTTAACAAGAAGGGAAGTAATGCAACAAAGTTCATAATTTAAGTTAAGTTAAAAAGACATTTCACCAAGTAAAAGTCCATAACAGCTCAAGTAAAACAAAATGTCAGAAACAAATGACACAGGAAAAGGAAGACAATTTCATAAAGAAAAACTACAGGGGTTGCAACGTCATTTTGAAAGTACTTATGACAGATGGAAAGCATTAATCAAGGTTGCTAAAAAATCTGTTATAAAAGGAGATCCAGTTGACATTCTTGAAGGTCATATGGACATTGTGCAAAGAGAACTAGCCGCTCTTAACGATATTTATGATCAATACAGAGCAATAGATGGACCACCCCATGATGTGCGTTCCAAGTTAGACAAAGGCATATCAGTGACTAAGGTAGTTTTCCAAAACATCCAATGTTATGTTGAGGGAATAAATAAGGAGGAGATTGTTTGGCCTGATGCTAGTTCTGTATTTACATCTTCTAGCTCAGATACTGTCTCAGTTTATAATCCGTTTAAGGCCAGTACAGTTATTTCTAATGGCTCCTCCACCAAAAGACAAGAAGCTATGGCAGAGTATGAAGCCACAAAGGCCGTGCTTAAGATAATGGCTGAACAAGAGAAATTTAGAGAAAAAATGCAAACAATAGAAGAAGAAAACAAGTGCATAATTGCAGAACAAGAAGCTGCTGCAATGTCACAACCTCATCTAGAAGAAAGAGAGGAAACTGAACGCAAGTTAAAAAGAGAAAAGGAGAAGGCGGCTGTGATAAAGAGACAACAAGCGGAAAGTGCTGCAAGGAGAAAGTCAGCCGAGGACTTAAAAAAGGAAATTGAAAGACTGGAAATTCTGAAAAAACTCAATGCAGCAAAGGCAAAATTACAAGTTTATGAAGAAGACTACTTTTCAGTGAAGCAAGAAAGCATCAGTCCGAATCCTGCAAACATACAGGTAACTGAGTTCAAAGACACTGCTAATCAACCCACACAACCACCACAACAGCTAAATGTCATTCACGAGAGCACAGGTGAGCTTGTAAAGGTTTTAGCAGAAGCCATGTCAGCTAATAGGCTACCGATTCCAGAGCCCTCAGTATTTTGTGGGGATCCACTTAAGTTTAAACATTGGAAAGCATCTTTTGAGACTCTAATAGAGAGAAAGAACATTCCCACAGCAGAAAAGATATTTTTCCTACAGAAGTATGTAGGTGGATGTGTTAAAGAAGCCTTAGATGGCTATTTTCTGATTGGCTCTGAAGACTCTTATATGGCAGCATGGAATATGCTCAATGAACGTTATGGAGAGCCTTTTGTCATTGCTAAGGCCTTCAGGGACAAGCTGCATACATGGCCAAAGCTCCAAGGTAAAGACAGTGCAGAATTAAGAAAGTTTGTGGATTTCTTACAAAGCTGCCAATCTGCAATGGCTACCAATGATAATCTGAACATCCTCAATGATGGAATAGAGAATCAAAGACTTGCTGCTAAACTGCCAGACTGGTTAAGCAACAGATGGAACCGGAAGGCTACAGTGTACCAGCTGGAGCACAAACAGTTCCCACGTTTCAGTTACTTTGTAACATTCCTTTCAATGGAGGCAAGTATTGCATGTAATCCCATTACATCATTCCAAGCTATAAGACAAAGTGACTTTGACAAACCAAAGACAAAACCTCAACTTACACTCATTCATAAGAAGCAAGATACAGCGAAAATATTTACAACTAACTCTACAGAAAGAAGCATGATCTCTTGTGTGTATTGTAAAAGAGCAGGACACAGCTTACACAAATGTCGTAAGTTCACTGAGAAACCAGTTACTGAGAGAGTCAAGTTCATTCAAGGTGAAAAACTATGTTTTGGCTGTCTAAATAGTGGTCACTTCTCCAAGAACTGCACCAATCGGATGACATGCAACACGTGCTCAAGACAACATCCCACATGTCTGCATGAAGAAAGACAAAGACACGAGACAAAGAAAGAACAACCTAAAGAACAAGAAGTAGCTGAACGGAAGGAAACTCAGCAACAGGTAACACAGTCACAAGACACAGTTAACGAAAGTACGTCTAACAGAGTGACTCATGAAAGTAGAAACACACAGACGTCTGCAATAGTACCTGTCTATGTATCCACACAAAATGAGCCAAGCAAAGAAATACTTACCTATGCTCTACTGGACACACAGAGTGATTCGTCCTTTATTCTCGATGAAGTAGCGAACAATCTGGACACAGCCAAAACCCAAGTTAAGCTCAAATTGTCTACAATGTCATCCAAGAAAACAACTGTACCATGTACAAAACTTGAAGCTTTGCAAATAAGAGGATTGTTTTCCGAAAAGAAACTCACTGTGCCAGTTGCCTACACACGTGATTTTATACCTGCCAATCGTAGCCATATTCCTACTCCAGACACGGCAAGGTCATGGCCACATTTGGAGCATCTCACTGGACACATTGCTCATTGGACTGTGAGATAGGACTCCTACTAGGCTACAACTGCACACAAGCCCTAATGCCCAGAGAAGTCATATGTGGTGAAGAAAGCCAGCCTTATGCCCAGAAAACAGATTTGGGCTGGAGCATCATAAGTTACTGTGACTCAAGTGACACAGGCAGCGATTTAATTGGAGTAAGTCATCGCGTCACTATAAAGCAAGTAATACCAGAGACTGAGCCAACCACAAAGCTAAAGAATAAAGTTCATTATATCTGCAAGACACAAATAAAAGGAGTAACAGGTCCAGATGTAATCAAAGCGCTTGAATCAGAGAGAGCAGTGGAAGAAACAAGCATTTCACAAGAAGATGTCTGCTTCAAAAGAAAGCTACAAGAAGGAATTACACAAAAGCAAGATGGACATTATGAAATGCCCCTGCCTTTCAAAGGTGACAGACCAAATCTTCCCAATAACATGTCAAGTGCTATGCAACGCTTAAGCAGTCTCAAACGCAGATTCATAAGGGATCAAAAGTACTACTCAGACTATACAAAGTTCATGGAGGACATTATTGCACGCGACGACGCAGAGAAAGTAGCAGAGAAGGAACTTTGTAATACCCCTGCCTGGTATATTCCCCACCATGGAGTATATCACCCTCAAAAACCCGGCAAGATCCATGTAGTCTTTGACTGCTCTGCACAAAATCAAGACACTTCGCTAAATTAACACCTGCTTACAGGGCCTGACCTAACAAACGCTTTGGTGGGAGTACTCTGTAAGTTCAGGAAGGGCTCAATGGCTGTAATGTGTGACGTGGAGCGCATGTTTCACCAGTTCCATGTAACACCTCAAGACCAGGATTATTTACGCTTTCTATGGTGGGAGCATGGTGATCTAAGTGTTCCCCCCTCAGTCTTTCGCATGAAGGTTCACCTGTTTGGTGCAGCGTCTTCACCTGGTTGCGCCAATTTTGGTTTAAAACATCTAGCTGCACAAGGTGAGGGAAAGTTCTCTCCAACCACAGTGAAGTTCATTCAAAGAAACTTTTATGTAGATGATGGACTTGTAAGTGTTACATCAGACGCAGAAGCAATAAAACTAGTCAAGGAAGCAAGACAGCTGTGTAACACAGGAAAACTAAGATTACACAAGTTCGTATCAAACAGTGACAATGTGTTAAAGTCGCTCCCCAGAGAGTGTGCTGACAGTATTAAAGATTTGGATCTAGCACTTGGAGAGCCACTGATGGAAAGAGCACTTGGTGTTCAGTGGTGTATTTCTTCTGATGAGTTTCAATTCAGAATAACAGTCAAAGAACACCCGGTGACAAGAAGAGGAATCCTGTGGACAGTGGCGTCAGTGCATGATCCACTGGGATTTGTGGCACCCTTCATCCTAAAAGGAAAACAAATCCTGCAACAGTTATATCAGGAGAATGTCGGATGGGACAAGCCTCTTTCGGATCAGTTCTACAGAAAGTGGAAATCCTGGCTTCTAGATCTTCAGAATTTGTCAAAGAGACAAATCTAGCAAAGAAACAAAGGGAATGCAAAGGTAAACAACGTTGTTATTGTTATACGTTGTTATACGTTGTTATCAGGACGGAGGTTGAGAAGCATCAGATGTAGAACCACTAGACTGAGGAACAGCTTCTACCCTGAGGCTGTCAGACTCATGAATAAATAAATAATGGAAATGATCACTGCAAAATATCACATCATGCTGATGCCGATCTGTTTCTTGTTACTGTGTTCATCTGTGACCATCTGCTCATAAAGACTCGTGTTCGTGCTGCTGTTTATAATGATGTTTTCTCTCTACATTAGGGCTTAGTGTATTACTAGCTGATGTTTCTCTTAGATAATCCTAGATGTTATTACTGTTTTTCTCTTGCATTTGTTGTCGGATGTAACTGGGCCCCCGTGTACATAATCTCGTTTTCATCACATGTACCACATGCGGTGCAAATGACAATAAAGACTCTCTGACTCTCTTATTCTTCAAGAGGACAATTCTCCAAGGAACAAGTGGAAACTAGCAAGAGTAACAGAGGTATACCTAAGCGCAGATGGAAGGATCAGGAAGGTGAAGCTGTTGATGAGTGACTCAACCTTGGATAAGGATGGAAAAAGGACTGTCAAGCCAGTGTATCTTGATAGATCAGTTCATAAAACTGTTGTTACTAGAAGCAGAGTAAATGCTAAAATGTAAATATATTTTATTGTAATGTTATAAGTTTGAAGTGAAATCACAATAGGTTAGTGATTTGGTGGGAGTTTTACTGCCATAGTTTTAGTTTACATGTTTTATTTTGTATTGTGCACATTCTTTTGTTATGACTCTTATTTTGAAAGGCAAAAGTAGGAAATGCTTTCCAGCATGTTGCTAGGCAACCAAAGAAAGAAGTTGTACCGTACTGCTATGAAGACATGATATTAGCAAGTAGCTGTACAAAAGTAATTTAAGTTTAAGAAGTTCTTTATTACTCTCATTTCTACCTCAAAAGGAAGGGTCAGCCAGCGAGGTATTTATATGTTATATCATTTTTATGTCAAGATTGTATTCATGACACCGTCTCACTTAAGTTTATGTTGTATTTTTAGTTCGACGGTAGTGTTGGTGTCAGTGACAACGAAAGTGAAGTGTAATAAGAAGATTTCCATTAAAACTGACTACACACTAGCAGTACAACGAATTCATTAATGCTGTAAAGAAGAGGTGGAAGTGACATTCTCTTTTGTGCTATGCATGCCTTAAGTCTCGAGCCATGTTTGACATTGTAAGTTTTTTTTGTACTTGTTTTGTTTATTTAAAAAAAAAAAAGTTTTTGAAAAGGCATTTACCGGTACAGTATTTTGAATACGGTAATAAATAAATAAATAAATAGAATAGAACAGAAATATGGAACCGTTTATAATTTAACACAAACATGTTGATATAAATAATAAAGTATCAAAATACCTTTAAAAAAACCACCAGGGGGCGTCATCACTACACAAACAAAAGGAACCTGGATAACATGGAAAATGGGATCTAAACAGTTTCCCCAAAGATTAAAAGAAACATTTCTAATAACTACTAGATAAACTTTTCTGCAAAACAAGAAAAATATTATAAAGACGGTGCATTTTGATAAACTTAATTAAATAACAAAACTGTTACACGACATTAGTGGTTTGCAAACAACAATTTGGTGCATTGCCACCACAAAATGGTGAGGAGGTGGATTGAAACAATGTACTGTACTGTAAACAAACAAACAAATAAATTAATTATCAATTAATGGATAAATAACCATTCTTTCAAACAAACAATCCGTTTCAGATATTGTATTAAAACCTGAGCACCATTATCTTTTGAATTGTGCAATAATTCAACTGTATCAAAACTTTCTTTGATTTCAGTGAGACTGTTCATCAGTTGACTTATTTCATGTCTGTATTTCTGTCAGTTCAATAACTCATGTTCTATGGTCTCATCTTCTCCACAGTAGTCACATTTATGATGCATCCCTATTATGAATAACGTTCTGTTCACTGTGTGTCCAAATCTGAGACGTGATGTGATGTTTCCTCCTCCTGTTTCTTTCAGGTCTACTCATTTCTCCTGTTTGTTGTTGGATTCTATAAAACTATCGACCTTTTTCTTTCTTCTTCCTGTTGTTTTTCCATCTTTCCCTCATTTTTTCCTTTTTGGTGCTTTTTATTTCTGCTCGACTGAGTTTTATATCTATTTCATTTAATGAATCCATATTATTGATTAATGTATTCTATAACTGTATTTGAATTTTTTTTCCCTTTATTTCAAAATAATTTCAGATCTACTATTGGGTCTGTGAGCATCCATGGTTGTATGACTGGTTCTGGTTCTGTTGGGCTCACATTAATATTATTGATGTGAATTTCTGTAGTTTTCTGATTTATGGTCCAACCAAAGCTTTGAAATGGTTCTTGTCTTTTCCCAGTATGGTTTGAACACCTTGTGTTAGATGCTTTTGTTCAGGACCTTTTATATTTGTCCAGTAGTTTAGAGCCAACTGGTCCATTCTGGTGTTCAGTGCTGGTTCTCTCATTTCTACTAATCTTCATCCTGTATGTGTTGTTTAAAGACACCTATAATCATTCTTAATGTCTGATTTGAATGATGTTTTATTTTTCTAAAGTTGTATCTGAAGCTGAGTTATAAACAATACTTCTGTAGTCTAGTACTGGTTTATTTTATATTTTATTGTAAATACAAAGCAGAACAACAATACAATATGACAGTTTCCAGAGGGTTACAAACATCGAGTCAAAGAATCAGCACATGTTACGGTACACAAATACATTAAAGAGATACATAAAGTACAAGTTTTATGGTTTCATGTTAGTGGACTGTCTTATAGTTTTAATATTTTGTTTGACCTCATTTTCAAAAATGGAAATAAGTGGTGTTTGATTAGTGTAACAGCATTTGTGGATTTGTCTAAATATATAATGAGAATGATATAAAATAGTTTTCTTTTAGCTGATGGTTTGTCAGTGAAGCCAAATAACATGTGTTCAAAGCAAGGGACAATGGTTCAATAGAAGTAGAAGTCAGGATGCAGAGATCTTCACAGTTGAGGAGAGAAGGGGCAAGAGCAAAATAAGAGAAAACATCTTCAAGGTGACCTTCACAGAAAGAGCAAGTTACTGTAATGACGCCAACACTGCAGACGGAGTCCAGCCAAACGGGGTTTATTCAGAAACAGGGACGAGCTGCTATTACCGAGGCTGCAGCTCACGCCTCAAAAGAAAACGCGGTACACACGCGAGCGAACACACTGCTAGCTGCCTGCTAACAACAACAACACACACAGACGCTTCTTCTTCGTCTCCCTTTTTCCGGTCCCTCCTCCCTGCTCCTACCCCTCTCCTGCCCCCACGACCAGTCCAACACATGAGGGCGGGGGACAACAGAATCACAACAGCTCAACAGAACACAGTACAACTGAACAAATACACAGAAATACTTGGACCCAAAGCAGAACCAAACACAGGGTCGTTACACTACCCCCCCACTACTGAGTCCCTCGCCCACGAGGGGACAAACAAAGTCATCAAACCGTCTTGGAGCCCTCCTCGTCCGCTGCGGGCGAGCTCCCAGCGGCGCTACAGGCTCTGGGGCCGGGGCATCATTCGATGTCGGTGATAAGGCTTCTGGGGAGGTTGGCGGACGCACCAGAGACCCTGACCATTGGCCTTCTGGGGACTGAGGTGCAGACCTGCCTTGATAGGGGGCCAACCTGTCCCTGTGCAGAGCTACTCTTCTCCTGTTTTGGGGCATCTGAACTCTGTAGACCACCTCCCCCAGGCGCTCCAACACTCTGCAGGGACCCACCCACTGACTGTCCAGCTTCGGGCACCGTCCCTTCTTCCTACGAGGGTTGTACACCCAGACCAGCTCCCCTGGAGTGAAGTGTCGGCCCTTAGCCCTTACATCATAGTTCCGTTTCTGGCGCATGCCTGCTTGCTCCTGTTGCCTCCGGGCAAACGCATGGGCCGTCTCTAACCTGTCCTGAAGTTTCCGGGCATACTCGGGACCCGCTGGAACATCAGGTGCATCCGGCGGGCGCCCGAAGGACAGTTCGGCTGGTGTGCGCAGCTCCCTCCCCAACATGAGGAGCGATGGGGTGCATGCCGTGGAGTCCTGTACAGCTGAGCGGCATGCCATTAGCACCAGTGGCAGGTGCTCGTCCCAGTCCCGCTGATGCTCTGCTGTGAGGATGGCCAGCTGCTGTCCCAGGGTGCGGTGGAACCTTTCCACTAGGCCGTCGCTCTGGGGATGTAATGGTGTTGTTCTTGTTTTTGTTTCATTCTGTTCTGTCTTCTAGCAACTATACAGAATGGACGGTTAAAGCTGTATCGTAGCTTACTTTAATCTTTATTGAAGCAGCAGGACTACATGACAAGTGCATTTCCTCTCAGCCTGTGTCACACCCAAATATATCCCCCTGGGAACATAGGCTGAACTCACAAACGATCCACTTGTTACATCCTTTCTCTTTTTTTTTTTTTCATTTTCCCTCTAAATAAAATAAACGTATTTTACAGGGCATTCAGATTTAAACATAGATATTTAACCTCAAGTGCATCTTCCGTAAAATAACCTTTTGATAATACAAATACATTCAAAATTATCGAATTAAAAATTATCAAAATTACTGTATTTCTCAACAACAACAAAAAAGTTTCCCCCAGTGCAACAGAAGCCTACAAACAAACATAGAACGTGGTTAAACTTTATGTGAGAATACTATGTAGTATAGTCCCTCAAATAGGCTTTTTATTAATTTTTTAAGATGCAACCGGGTGGACCTAGCTGCGGTTTAGCTCTGTATATTTCGTAATTTATAGCTCCTAACCTAAACCACTTTCAACCAAAAGATTAATAAATTATATTCATGTCCTTACTTCTGAAGTCAATCCTGTGTTCGTTCAGGTCGCTGTCGTTGTAATCCTCCTGACAAATGCGGTCAAATCACAGAGTTGGTTGTGATGCTTCTGTTGGTGAAATCCGGCCTTTTCATCCGGACAAACCTCACCCAAGCTGTGAAAGCTGGCTTTTTTTGGTGCAGGAAATCGATGTCCAGACAAACTGGAGTTCGAACAACCCCCGCACACACAAATATTAACCATTATTGGACCTCTTTCACTTCAATACCATACCATACCATACCAGCTTTATTTATAGAGCACTTTAAACACCTACAGGACCAAAGTGCTGTACACACAACAAAACAATCACAATCAGGTAATAAAATGATTAAAATAAATAAAAGTCACATAATAAAAGTTGAGGAATCATACACTCAGATAAAACAAGCGACTAAAATTATTAAAAGTCAACATCGCAGATGGTGTCATAGGCCAGGGAGAAGAGATGGGTTTTAAGAAGAGATTTAAAAACAGACAGGGAAGAGGCCTGTCTGATGTTCAAGGGAAGGTTGTTCCACAGTTTAGGAGCTGCCACAGCAAAAGCACGGTCTCCTCTGAGCTTGCGTTTTGTCTTTGGGACACTCAGGAGCAGCTGATCACATGACCTGAGGGATCGAGAGGGTGCGTATGGCTGCAGCAACTCGGACAGATAGGGCGGGGCAAGACCATTTTGCGCTTTAAAAGCAAATAAAAGAACTTTAAAATGAATCCTGTAATGTACGGGCAGCCAGTGCAGGGAGGTTAAAACAGGAGTAATGTGATCAAACTTTCGTGTGCCAGTTAAAAGTCGTGCAGCGGCGTTCTGTACCCTCTGAAGCTGAGAGATACACGAATCACTGATTCCTATATAGAGTGCATTACAGTAGTCCAGCCGTGTGGTCACAAAGGCGTGAACTACTGTTTCAAAATGCTGCTTGGAAAGAATTGGCTTCACCTTAGCCAGCTGCCTCAGGTGGAAAAAACTAGTTTTAACAACTGCTCTGATGTGGTTTTCAAATTTTAGTTTTGTATTTTTAAATACAACTCAATACAAAACAACAACTTCCGACTATGACGCCCCCTCTACTTTCGTCACGTGTCACGTGACTCCCAAACCGCGCCTTTTTTTTTAGGCTCTGTTTTTTCCCCCTGATTTGTGTCTGTAAGGCTATTGGAATTAATTTGGAAAGCAGGGAGGATTATCAAAATTACTTTATTACCTCTAAATATTATGTTTCTGCCCAAAAAACTAACATGAAACATGCACTTATAACCAGACGACCAGACCTTGTAGTGACAGTGTCCTGATCACCACCCTGATGACCACGTTCATCAGCAACCACAGTTTGTGCGCTTGTCCCTGGTTGTTCTAATGTTGAGGTTGGGCAATAGTTGTGCCTGAGGTGGCGACGATTTCTTCTTAGGACACCACCAGACTCCAGCTCCACCTCATAAGATCTGGGACTCACTGGTCTAATCACTTTTGCTGATCTCCAGGTTTTATAAGGCTCAAATGGTTGAACTCGAACACTGTCCCCTGCTCCGAAACAGACCAAATCTTTTGCTGTGCGGTTGTAGTATTTCTCCTGTCTTTGTTGGTTATTAATTAGTCCTTGTTTGTTGTTCGACACTTTAGGCTCCAACAATGTCTCTTTCGTAGGTAGAAGGGTTCGGGTCCTCCTACTGAGAAGTCTCTGTGCTGGACTTGAGGTGAGACCTTGGCTCGGTGTGTTGCGATGGTCCAAAAGAGCCAAGTATGGATCCTGTCCAGCTGTTGCAGCTTTCTGCATGAGGCGTTTTACTGTTTTGACAGCTGACTCTGCTTTACCATTGCTTTGTGGGTATCAAGGTGAAGATGTTCTATGTTGGAATTCCCACTTTTGACTGAACTTTTTAAACTCATGTGATGAGTATTGAGGTCCATTATCTGAGATAAGCACATCTGGAATCCCCTGACGAGCAAAATGTCCTTATTGTGCCATGAAAACAGATCCGTTCCCACCTTGGCCCAAGGCCTGTAGACAATGTCGTGCGGATGTAAAGTCTCTTTTTGTTGTTTGGGGTCCACTGACCTGCAGATGTCACATTTGGAGATAAATGTCTTTATCTGTTCATTCATCCCTGGCCAGTAAACACACTCACGTGCTCGTCTGAGGCAGCCCTCCACACCCAGGTGTGATGAGTGTATACGACGGGTTAGGTCAGCTCGTAGTGCATCAGGAACTACTGCTCTTTCCCCCTTGAAGACTATTCCATCCTGAAAACTCAGCTCGTCCTGAAAAGCGAAATAATGTTGAATATGTAGCTGCACATCCCTTTTGTACTTTGGCCATCCTGTCTGGATCAACTTAATCACTTCCTGCAGCTTTGAGTCCTCTGTTGTTGCTGAACGGATGGCTGTCAGTCTTTCTGCAGAGATGGGCAGGTAAGAAATCATGTTAACAGTCTCTGTCTCACACTCTGTGACCTCCTGACTGCTTTCAGGTAAATAAGCTCTGCTTAGTGTGTCAGCTAAAACCATGTCTCGACCAAGCACATACAGTAGATCACATCAAAATCATATTTCTGCAGTCTGAGTAACATTCTCTGTAATCTCTTTGGTGCATTCAGCAGGGGTTTTCTCACAATATTTTCCAGCGGCTTATGGTCACTCTGTACAGTCACTTGTCTACCATAAGTATACTGGTGGAACTTTTCTGTCCCAAACACTATGGCCAAACATTCCTTTTCTATCTGGGCATAACCCCTTTCTGTGGGAGTCAGCGCTCTGCTTGCAAATGCAACAGGTTTCCCTTTCTGTGTCAGTGCTGCTCCTAGTCCTGTCTCTGAAGCATCACACTGCAGGGTTAGCTCTTCAGTTTGATCATAGTACTTCAGTAGTGGTGCATTTGTTATTTTATCTTTCAGTCTTTTTAAAGCTGTCTCATGCACCTCTGTCCATTCCCACATGTTCTCTTTGTGTGTAAGTTGTCTCAAAACTTCACAGTCTTCAGAAAGATGATCACAAAACTTAGAAAGGTAGTTTAGCACACCTACAAGTCTCTGTACACCCTTAACATCTGTGGGTCTCGGCAGCTCACGGACTGCCCGTACTTTCTCCGGGTCAATCCGAAGGCCCTCTGCTATCAACAAGTGTCCAATATAGGGTACAACCTCTCTCCTCAGTTTAAACTTGTCTGCATTGAGTTTAATGTCTCTTTGTCTGCACCTCATCAGAAAACATCTTAAGTTTTTGTCATGATCTTTGTCAACATCCTCCTTTGTGTCTCCCTCACCCGTAATCAGTATATCATCAGCAATGACATCTACCCCTGGTACACCCTCCAGTGCTTGCATAAATTTCCTTTGGAAAACTTCTGGAGCTGGGCCGATACCCATTAGCATCCTGAGCCAACGGTATCGTCCGAATGGGGTTGCAAACGTGGTGAGATAACTGGACTCTTCATCCCATTTGACATGCCAGAATCCATGCTTGACATCACAAACAGTGAATACCTTGGATTTTGAGAGTCCTGTTAGGATGTCATCAATGGTGGGGAGAGGAAAATGGCTCCTTTTCAATGCTTTGTTTAATGGTTTGGGGTCTATACAGATCCTTGGCTTTCCGTTTGGTTTCGTCACTGACACCATGCTGCTTATCCAGTCAGTGCTACGCTCCACAGGTGCTATGATTTCTTTGCTTTCCAGATCCTTAAGTTCCTCTTTGATCGGAGTCATCAGAGCAACAGGCACTCTGCGTTTGGGCAGTTTCACTGGTGGTACACTCTTATCTATTTCAATGTGGTACACGCCTTCTAGGAAGCAATACCTGTGAAAACATCTCTAAATTCAGTCTTTATTTTGTCCATATTCATCAGTTTCTCACTGTTGTCTGGCATTTTATCTGAACATTGTGTTTTCACTATACTATCAATCGCCAGAATGTTCTCGTACTGTGCCTTTATCAGTTTCATGGCTTCACTGGCATTTCTGCCCAGCAATGGGATCCTGTCCTCTTGATCCACCACTTGAAACTCCAGCCTGTACAGTTTATTATTTCTTGGATTTCTAAGTTTTACTTTACATTTACCAAGTGGTCTTAATTTACTTTTGTTGTACACAGTGGTGGGCACAGACCGCTAGAGAGCGCTAAAGCGCTAATCCGCTTACAGTGGACCTAAACTTTTTGTCAGCGTTTTTGTGGTTTGACTAACTTTTATAATTCATAAGCGGATTTGTGCTATTTTTATTTAAAATGCAGTACCGCTAATAACTAATTATCTATCAGTAAAAACCAATAAACTTATTTACAAGCTCTTATGCTGGCTCCGTAGCTGCTTGTTTTACCTTTTTCCCCTCCCTCACCGTAAAGAGCAGAGAGGAGGGAGGGTTGGAGGGGGAGGGAGCAGAGCGGAGAACAGACTCGGATCTACCATGTGCCTGGGGATCCCATTTCAGCAGGGGCACCGGCCCCGCCGCGCCCCGGCCAGTCACCTACATCCCTAACATTCTGAAAAAAACAAACCTCGACCCGTCAGTATTATCCAATTTCAGGCCTGTCTCCAGACTCCCATTTGTATCTAAACTTCTAGAGAAAATAGTTGAGTCCCAACTAGGGGTGAACGATTAATCGCATTTGCGATTATCTCGCGATATGTTAAAACGCAATTCTCTAATCGCACGGGCTGCGATTTGACTGGTCACGTGACTTGGTAGTGAACTGCTCTGGCCGCGTGCAGCTCTGAATGGAGCAAGGAGGAGACTGCGCTCCAACACTGTTGCTTCAGGCTCGACAGAAGTCATAAAAGTTATAAATTCAGGTAAGTTAGCTTGTGTAAACGTGAATCTGAGCTTAGAGGCTGAAACACCGAGACCGCGAGCTGGTCACGTGACTTAGTAGTGGCCGCGCCGAGCAGCAGGAGCTCAGCTGAGCGAGCAAAACAGAGCAGGGCGGAGGAGGAGACTGTGCTCCAACATTGTTGCTTCAGGCTCGACAGAAGTCATAAAAGTTATAAATTCAGGTAAGTTAGCTCATTTAAACGTGTATCTGAGCTTAGACGCTGAGACACCGAGACTGAGCGCGAGCTGGTCATGTGACCGCCGGGTCTGTTTTGACGGTGCCCGGTTAGCAGCTAGCTCAGCAAGCTAACGTTCTGCGTGAAAAAGTGCATTAATTATCTGATTTAAAAAAAAACAGTTGTGTCGTTAGTGATATGAATTAATACAGAACCAGTAAAAATAATCGCATTTTAAATCGCAATCGCAATTTATAGAAAAATAATCGCAATTAGATTATTTTCCAAAATCGTTCAGCCCTAGTCCCAACTAAAGTGCTTCCTGGAGGATCACGCTATCCCCGAGCTATTCCAGTCTGGCTTCAAATCCCTCCACAGCACTGAGACTGCCCTACTGAAGGTTTTTAACGACATCTTCCTATCCACAGATACTGGTGACTCTGTGCTGCTTGTCCTATTGGACCTCACATCCGCTTTCGACACCATCGACCATGAGATCCTCATTGCTAGGTTGGAGCAGTGGGTGGGCATCTCAGGATCAGCCCTAAACTGGTTCAGATCCTACCTCTCTGACAGGTCTTTTTGTGTGTCCATCAATGATTTTACTTCTGCAGTGGCGGCTCTTAAATGGGGGGTTCCGCAGGGGTCCATCCTGGGTCCTCTCTTGTTCTCCTTATACCTGCTGCCACTCGGTGCTATTTTCCGGAAACACAATATACCCTTCCACTTCTACGCTGATGACTGTCAAATTTACTTCCCCCTAAGACAAAATGGTACAGGCTCTATTCAACCTCTGCTCGACTGCCTGGCTGACATCAGGGACTGGATGGCTTTAAATTTCTTAAGCTTCAACGATAAGAAGTCTGAAGCCATATTGTTCCTTCCCAATGACACAACCTCAAACCACTGCATTGACCTGTCTGCTCTACCCCTGTCCGAAAAACAAAAAGTCACAAATCTGGGAGTGATAATGGATCCTTCCATGAAACTCAACAGTCATGTAAACATGATCGTCAAATCCTGTTTTTTCCAGCTGAGGCGTCTGTCTAAGCTGAAGCCCATATTATCAAAAAACAACCTGGAGACAGTGATTCACGCATTCATTACATCTAGGCTTGATTACTGCAATTCCCTTCTGCTTGGCGTCAGTCAAGCCACCATTGCACGATTACAACTGGTTCAGAACGCAGCTGCCCGATTTTTAACCAGCACACGCAAAAGAGAGCACATTACACCAGTCTTGGCCTCCCTTCACTGGCTACCGGTTCATCTTCGAATCCAATTCAAAATTCTCATGTATGTCTACAAATCGCTGAACAGTCTCGCCCCCGCCTATCTCTCGGATCTGATACACCCATATGTCCCTCCACGTGCTTTGAGGTCAGAGGATCAGGTACTCTTAATAGTTCCAGAAACTCGCCTTAAGCGCAGAGGTGACAGGGCGTTCTCTGTAGCAGGCCCAAGACTCTGGAACGAGTTACCGCTGCTCATCAAACAGGCCCCCTCCCTCTCGGTTTTCAAATCCCGGTTAAAAACTCACTACTACTCCATTGCTTTCAATGCCAGCTGATTTGTATTGGATCGTTTTATTTATGATCTGCAATGTTTTTATGTTTTTCGTGTTGTACTTCATTGTCTGTGTTGCCTGTTGCGTGTTTGTTTGTCCAGCACTTTGGTGTGGACTTGTTCCCGTTTAAAGTGCTTTATAAATAAAATGGTATGGTATGGTAACATTGATCCTGCTTGTTAATGTACATTTAACATAAAAATAATTATAGTTACGATGAAAACGATCATTAAATACGCAATACAAAAACCGGTCGATTTCTTTATCCCCCTACTAAAAATGGACTATTCCATCTTGACATCTTCCGGGTCAGAGGTGAACTCGGAGGCTAATTCTGTGGCTAGCTGATTGTGCTGGGTTTCTTGGATAAATCCGCAGAGAACCCCGCTGTTTCAAGCCAAATTAACGCGGCCGGAGGATTTTATTGTGTGTTTTGTGTCGACCACTCGACGGTGAGTCGTTAGTTTTATGTATTTTAGTTACTTTTCATTAAATCTGTTGACTACCTATAGAATGTTGACATCTTCCGGGTCAGAGGTGAACTGGACGCTAACTCTGTGTCTAGCTGGTTGGTTGTGCTGGGTTACTAATGGATAAATCCGCAGAGAACCCCGCTGTTTCAAGCCAAATTAACGTGGCCGGAGGATTTTATTGTGTGTTTTGTGTCGACCACTCGACGGTGAGTCGTTAGTTTTATGTATTTGGGATACTTTTATGTATAAATGCGGTGGCGACACACCCGTGTATTTGATATTTAAAAGTGGTTTAGGGATTAAAAGATCATTCTCTTTTTTGTTAATTTTGTGGCCGAATAGAATATATGTACGTAAAGTATTAAATAAATCCTTTGATTTTTGTAATTTCATCCTTTTAGGATCATTTTAGTTACTTTTCAGTTGGCAGTGTAGTGCAAATATTGCATAACGCTGCCGGCTACCAATTGTCGAATATAAATAGCGGATTAGATTAGCTTCCCCTAATTTTCATAAAGACATTTGTGCTTTTGAAATTGTGCTTTTGAAATTGTGGACCTAAAAAAATTAATAAGCGTTTTAGAAATTGTGGAACTAATTTTTTGATTAGCGTTGCCCACCACTGGCAACAAGTACTTTCTCTGTGTCATCCAATTGTGTGTTTGGGTTCAACAGCTGTATTGGAATAACATTACATGTAGCACCACAGTCTATCTGAAAATTGACAATTTTCTCCTTCATCAACATGCCTGCAAAGAGATGTTGACTTTTGCTGTGTGTTTCCTTCACTTGGTTTATTGTCAAAATGTCCTCACACGACTCACTTGACTCTGAAATCGTGTGTACCAGTCTGCCTGTTTTGCTTTTTCCATACTTGGATTTGCATTTTGTAGCAAAGTGGTTCTCCTTTCCACATTTCTTACACTTTTTCCCATAAGCAGGACATTTGTGTTTATTTTTCTCATGTGTGAGTCCACAAAATTTACAATTAATCTCATCCCGTTTGTCTCGTCTCAGACTCCTTTTAATTGTATGTAATTCCTCCACCACTTGCCCTTGTATGGTTTTGCTGTTCTCTTTTGACAGTTCAGTAGCTCTGCATAATTGCATACACTTGTCCAGAGTTAAGTCTTCTTCTCTTAACAGTCTTTCCCTCATTGCAGAGCTATTTGTCCCACAAACAATGCGGTCTCTTATTAGTGAATCCTTAATGTTGCCGAAATTGCAGGTGTTGGCCAAAACTCTTAAATCCATAACATATTTATCAATATTCTCATCTTGTCCTTGGTCTCTGACAAAGAACTTATAACGCTCAACAGTCTCATTCAGCTTAGGATTGCAATGATTGTCAAACAGTGTCATCATTGAACTCACTGTTCTTCTTGCAACAGTAGAACCTCTCATCAAAGTTGTCAAAAGTTCTCTCCCCCTCTCTCCAAGAAGGTAGTTGAACAACTTCACTTTAGTTGTTTCCTCTGCGCCGGGCATAGTGAGGTCCACATACAGTGTAAACTCCTCTTTCCAACTATTTCAGGTCTTTGCTAAGTTGGTAGAATCCAAACAAAGTGTAGGAGGTGGCCTGAGACCCTCCATTGTGACTTCTCTTCTGCTGCTCCTTCGTCTTCTCCAAACAGGCCAGCTGCTCCAACTCCAGGGCTAGGCTAACAAGTTAGCAACACTCCCAGCTCGTCATGGCTCGGCACAAACATTTCTCAAACTTAATCTGGTCGACTTCCAGACCGCTGCCACCATGTTTCATTCTGTTCTGTCTTCTAGCAACTATACAGAATGGACGGTTAAAGCTGTATCATAGCTTACTTTAATCTTTATTGAAGCAGCAGAACTACATGACAAGTGTATTTCCTCTAGGGCCTCTCAGCCTGTGTCGCACCCAAATATATCCCCCTGGGAACATAGGCTGAACTCACAAACAATCCACTTGTTACAGGTTCCACCGCCAGCAGCAGTGACGTACCACGGCCGCTGCAACCTTTATGCAACCCCCCATCAGCTTCTCCCAGAGGATAGATGCACCAGAGACCTGGGACTTTTCGAGGCAGAGGTCGACAACAGACTTCATGGTCGAACCAGACACAGGATACACGGAGAAGACAGTTTAAAAAATGACGGTTTGCTAGGTGTGTGTTTGATGAAATGAGCAGTGGTTTTAATGTGAAAAATAAAAAACCTCTCTCAAAAAGCGGAGTTTTTCAATCAGACGTTGAATTCATCTCTCCCGTTTTTTGTAAACGCATCCCCCACAATTGATAAGAAAGTTGACCTGAGGCAACTTTTCAAAGGTGAACAAAAAGGGAAACTGTGTTGGTGTAATGAAACACAAACAGAAGCCCGTGCTGCTGTGCCGAGTGAACCCTGCATGAACCCACCAGCCCTACCTCCCCGCATGTCAGAGGAGATGAGCGCTGACAGCTGTCAGAGGACACCGAGTGGTAAGATGTTTTACAATGGGATATTGTCCAAACGACAGAGGTTTTTTTGTTCCCACGCACTCAGCTAAAATTCATGAACCTGTAGTTAAAGTGAGAGCTTTAAACAGGGGTTACTCACCTTTCCCTTCTGTCAATCTGACAGAAGCGAACGCCGACAGCGAACCAACATGAAAGAGGCGTTTGTTTTGTTCACCCGCTAAAGCCGTTTTTTCTACACAACCGGGCACAGCCAGGAACACTGCAAGAACCGTTACACAGAAGCTGATAAGTGGCCCTTTTCACGCCAGCCTCCCATGGGTCAGTATAGGCTTTGCCCACTTGACGGCAGTAGAGGCTAATTTATTCTAATTTTATAGAAATAAAATTGACTTGACTTGACTTGACAAAACATTCACGCGCTCCCACTCTCAGTGTGTAACGCAGCGTGACAACAAACTTGCACTTTAAACAAGTGGCTAAATCGTTTAATCCACAAAGGTTACACCCTACAGTTTGCAAAAAGACCACCAAAATTCAACGGAGTGTTAGAAACAAAGCTAACATCTCCAGGACAAGGTGTAACCCTCCAATCAGAGCTGAAGGAGTTCTTAGAAAAAAATACGATTTCCAGAGTCCCTGAGGGAGAGGAGGAAGCTGGCTTTTATTCTTGGTACTGAAGAAATCGGGGGGGCTCGACCAATTCTGGATCTGTCAGCCTTCAACAAATTCATCATGGAACGCCCCTTTCACATGCTGACGCTGAAACGTGTTCTCAAATACGTGACGTAGGGAGAGTGGTTTTTGTCAATAGATCTGAAGGATACATATTTTCACATCCCAATAATAAACAAGCACAGGAAGTTCCTCCGTTTTTCCTTTCAAGGGACCTGTTACCAATACAACAGCCTCCCCTTTGGGTATGCGCTCGCTCCACGCACGTTTTCAAAATGCATGGAAGCAGCCCCCCAGCTGCTTCGAACGAAAGGTATGAAGATCCTGTTTTATCTGGACGATCTTCTGCTGTTATCTCGGTCCAGAAAAGAGGCAGAGACACAAACAGTTGTTTTAGTGAAACGTCTGTCTCATCTGGGTTTCACCATAAATTGGGAGAAGAGCTCAATAATTCCGTCCCAACGAATCACATTCCTGGGAGTAAATTTAAATTCAGTGATCATGACAGTTGTTCTGTCAGAACAGAGGAAGTATTCTCTGACGTCACTGCTTCAGTTTGTCCGGCCTCTCAGAACAGTAACAGAGTTACCAATCATGAAATTATTAGGAACAATGTCAGCTACGTACGTGGTCGTCCTATTAGGGTTATTGTTTATGTACTGCCTGCAAAGATGGTTCAATCGACTGAAAGTCTACCCTGTACGTCACAAACGGCGCCTGATCACCGTCCCACCATCTGAGCCACTGGGGGAATCCCTCGAACTTGTCAGAAGGAGTTCCCCTGGGCAAAGTGATGTCATTCACGTCAGTGTTCACAGACGCATCCCTCTCCGGCTGGGGAGGGACCTGCCTGTCACAAACAGTAGGAGGTGTTTGGCCGGCAAACACGTCTCTTCATATAAACGTACTTGAACTTCTAACGGTACAGAAAGTCCTCAGACATTTTGCCCTACTGGTCCAGGACCATCACGTGATGGTCCACACGAACAACAGAACCACAGCAGCGTACATAATTTGCCAAGGGGGCGTGCGCTCAGCCCAGCTGCTGAACACAGCAAGGAAACTGCTCTGCTGGGCGCGCGTACACCAAAAGTTGCTCTTTTTTATAATAATAATAATAATAATAATAATTTTGTTTCTTATTCTGCAGCAGGTTAGCTTATCAGTGAGAACTCAGTAACATGGCTGCAGCATCAGACACTAGCCATGTGGAAATATGTTTCCATGAGGTTTTCAAACATAAAGCTCTCTTGTAAAAGTGTACCCATATCTATCTATCTATCTATCTATCTATCTATCTATCTATCTATCTATCTATCTATCTATCTATCTATCTATCTATCTATCTATCTATCTATCTATCTATCTATCTATCTATCTATCTATCCATCTATCCATCTATCCATCTATCCATCTATCTATCCATCTATCCATCTATCCATCTATCCATCTATCCATCTATCATCTATCTATCTATCTATCTTCATTTAACATCCGTTTTCCCGATTCCGAGGTGGGACGCTACATCTTTGTCGCAAAGTTTTTGATGCCAGATTAGGCGGTCAGTTGCGTCCAGTTCATTGAGTTTCAACGCTTTCAAATCTTGTTGAATCGTTTGCGCCCAGGTCTTTTTCGGACGGCCTTTGGGACGGGTGCCAGAAACTTCAAGGTTTTATATAGCAAGTATAGCACTGTTTTCACTTCGTCTAACATGACCGAACTACCGCAAACGGTGCCCATGCGAAAAGAAAACTCATAACATATTGAANATATATACATATATATATATATATATATATATATATATATATATACATATACATATATATATATATATATATATATATATATATATATATATATACATATATATATATATATATATGTGCTGTCTGCATCCTAACCAGATGCCCGAGCCACCTCAACTGGCTCCTCTCGATGTGGAGAAGCAGCGGCTCTACTCCGAGTCCCTCCCGGATGACTGAGCTTCTCACCCTATCTCTAAGGGAGAGTCCAGACACCCTGCGGAGAAAACTCATTTCAGCCGCTTGTATCCGAGATCTCGTTCTTTCGGTCACAACCCAAAGCTCATGACCATAGATGAGGGTGGGAACGTAGATCGATCGGTAAATTGAGAGCTTTGCCTTTCGACTCAGCTCTCTCTTCACCACGACAGACCGGTACAGCGCCCGCTTCACTGCGGATGCTGCACCTATCCGCCTATCGATCTCACGCTCCAGTTTTCCCTCATTCGTGAACAAGACCCCAAGATACTTAAACTCCTCCACTTGGGGCAGGACCTCCTCCCCGACCCGGAGAGGGCATGCTACCCTTTTCCGGCTCAAGACCATGGCCTCGGATTTGGAGGAACTGATCCTCATCCCGGCCGCATCACACTCGGCTGCAAACCGCTCCAGTGAAAGCTGTAGATCACGATCTGATGAAGCCAATAGGACCACATCATCTGCAAAAAACAGAGAAGCGATTCTAAGGCCACCAAAACGGATCCTCTCAACACCTTGGCTGCGCCTAGAAATTCTGTCCATAAAAGTTATGAACAGAATCGGTGACAAAGGGCAACCTTGGCGGAGTCCAACTCTCACTGGAAACGAGCCTGACTTACTGCCGGCAATGCGGACCAAGCTCTGACACCGGTCGTACAGGGACCTAACAGCCCATATCAATGGGCCTGGTACCCCATACTCCCGGAGTACCCCCCACAGAACCCCCCGAGGGACGCGGTCAAATGCCTTCTCCAAGTCCACAAAGCACATGTAAACTGGTTGGGCAAACTCCCACGTACCCTCCAGGACCCTGCTGAGGGTGTAGAGCTGGTCCAGTGTTCCACGACCAGCACGAAAACCACACTGCTCCTCCTGAATCCGAGGTTCGACTATCCGACGGACCCTCCTCTCCAGAACCCCTGAATAGACCTTACCAGGGAGGCTTAAGAGTGTGATCCCCCTATAGTTGGAACACACCCTACGGTCCCCCTTTTTGAATAGGGGAACCACCACCCCAGTCTGCCAATCCAAGGGAACTGCCCCCGATGTCCACGCGATATTGCAGAGTCGCGTAAGCCAACACAACCCCACAACATCCAGAGCCCTAAGGAACTCAGGGCGAATCTCATCCACCCCCGGAGCCCTGCCACCGCAGAGCTTTTTAACCACCTCGGTGACCTCAGCACCAGAGATTGGAGAGCCCGACCCAAAGTCCCCAGGCTCCGCTTCCTAGAAAAAATCAGTTTTTCTAAAGAAGTAATATGTACCATTCAGGGAGCACGCGCAAAATCCACTACAGCGGTTTACGCTTCTAAATGAGCTGCTTTTCAGCGATGGTGCCTAGAAAAAGAGGTGGATCCAACTTCATGTCCCTTGGGCTGCATCTTATCCTACCTGCAGCTGCTGTTGGACAGAAATTTAGCTTTCAGCACAATTAAAACTTATACTGCAACGATCTCTTCCTGTCATGAAGGTTTCAATGATATAACAGTTTTCAATCACCCCTTAACAAAACGGTTTCTGAAAGGCGCGTGCCGGCTTAGACCAGTGACACGCGCTCTGGCACCACAATGGGACCTAGTTTTCTTCCTCAGTGCAATGACTAAAGATCCGTTTAAGCCTTTGGATCAGATACCTTTGAAGTATCTGTCATTTAAAACAGCTTTGTTATTAGCTCTGACATCAGCTAAAAGAGTGAGCGACTTGTCAGGTCTGTCCGTCGCTCCTTCTTGTCTCAAAATTCAAGGAGATGGAAGTTCAGCTGAACTTCGGCCAAATCCTGCTTTTATACCCAAAAGTTCGTTTAGGTCCAAAGTCATTACGTTGGATGGGTTCTGTCTTCCTCCTCACAAAAATACCGAGGAACAATTTCACCTGCTCTGCCCAGTACGCGCGCTCAGGTAATTTTTCATTCATTCATTCAACCTTTATTTATACAGGCTAGCCTCGTTGAGTCATGGGGACTCATTTACAAGAGGGACCTGTCTCACTCACACCAAACAACCATCCACTCTCTCACTCACACCTAGGGTCAATTTAGAGTCACCAATCAGCCTAACATGCATGTTTTTTGGTCTGTGGGAGGAAACCGGAGTACCCGGAGGAAACCCACGCATGCACGGGGAGAACATGCAAACTCCACCCAGAAAGGCCCCCGGACCGGGATTTGAACCGACAACCTTCTCGCTGAGAGGCAGCAGCTCTACCAGTTGTGCCACCGTGCTGCCCAAATATAATATGTGACATGCACAGCTGCAGTGCGTAAATCTGATCAGTTGTTTGTATATTTCAGGGAACGATCACAAGGTCAGCCTTTATCTTCCAAACGTTTGTCACGTTATGTGAAACTATTTCACAGGCCTACAGTTCTTCTGGTCTCCAAACACCTGAAGGACTCAGGGCTCATTCCACCAGGGGGATTTCAACCTCCACAGCTCTGCACAGAGGAGTATCTGTGTAGGACATCTGCTCCGCGGCTTCATGGTCATCACCGACCCCCTTCATCCGTTTTTATTCATGAGATGTCTCCAGCTCTTCACTGACACATTCAGTTCTCAGAGTTATGGCAGAGTGATTTTTCACAGTCAAACAACTATAAAAAATAAAATAAAAATAAGAATGGAAAACAACAAAAGAACAAATTATCGACAAAACAACACAGCCTTGTTTCTGTCTTTATTTGGTGGACGTTGTTTTTTGTACAATTATTCCTTCAACCAGGAAAATTCCTTCTTCCTCATTGGAAATGTTTCCTTTTCCTATTCCTTTTTGCCTGATATGAAGAAACATTCATTCAGCTAAGATCAGGCACAGAGTCTGCACGCCTGTAATCTAGTACGCACCAGATACATGGATCAGTGGTGCGTAATTACGCTTGAATAAAGAATGAGGTTTAGGCGGATGTCAGGGTGTTTTGTTATGGTTCTCGGACAGACCCAGTGAGGCATAGACCATATCCTGCTCCGCTCTTTAAGCCCAAATAGCGACAGCCTTTAAAGGGCGTAACTTACATGAAATAGAATGTTGGTTACGTATTATAACCCCAGATTCTATGAGTGTAAGCGTAGCCCTTTAAAACCTGGACCTCACTGGCTCTCAAATGGCTGAAGAAAAGAATATGCCTTTGGGAGTCGAGCTCCGGTCCAGATGCTGTTTTATAGCGGACCGGGTGGGGCCCACAGCAGGTGGGCGTGGACTAGAAGTTTTCAGTGTTTGGCATGTTGCACGCGGGTAAACCCAAATAGCGACAGCCTTTAAAGGGCTACGCTAACACTCATAGAATCTGGGGTTACAATACGTAACCAACGGTTTAGAGCATTTTAAAGTTTATTATTCAAAATGTTTCTGGATATAGATTTGAGAGCAGGTTGCAGTGTTCATGCTGAAGTCAACGGTCTGAGCAAAGAGGTTTAATTTATTAGCAGTCACAAAATGGTGTAAAAGAGACCAGTCTTTCTCGAAACAACAAAGGCACGTCATAAACCAACAGATTTAGAGGGCCAGTAAATAAGTTCAATTCCTCTTAATAAGGCAGTAAGGTAGAATTCATAAAGAATAAAAATATATTTTGGTGAGGTTGTCTCACCGTCGTTTAGCTGATGTGCCTGCATCTGAGGACTCAGCTGATGCGGCTGCATGCTGGTGTTTAGTTCGCTCCAGGTGTTCCATGAAGCTGTGGATCATCTGGAAAACATACAGCAGACGGGATTTACATAATTAGCTATATAATTTTTTTTTGATGTAATTGCCTTTATAATGCAAACCAGATTAGAAAAATGGACATGAAATTATAAGTGTAGGTAAACCCACAGCGAGACCAACAAAAAAGGTGACAGCTTCTTTTATACTTTAATTTCCTCTTTTCAACATTATTCAGGTAATCAAAGGTTATGCTCAATCATCCAGGTACAAAATCCAATAATAGTCAATCATCTGCACAGTTTCTGAATTGTGGAAAGACGTTTCGCTGTCTATCCGGAGGGCTTCATCAGTCTGAGGAGTCCCAAGTAAACAGTTTTCCCCACTAAGCAGTACACTCCTTTAGTGGACCAACAAGTTTGCTGGTCCAAATGACCTGATTGACCATTATTGGATTTTGTACTTGGATGATTGAGCATGAACTTTGATGTCTTGAACCACATTGGCTGTGGCTGCCTGCCTGCCTGCCTGGGAAGAGTCCATGGGGACAGGATAGCCCCCAGAAATCATCTTATCACCAGCAAATTGGTTGGTTGACCATTATGGGATTATTCAGGTCAGTAATTAGCTGCTGAAGGCTAAGCGGTTTGGTTGGACAGAGACATTTGTTAGTGATCCATAATGCATAACAGATGAACGACTCAAAGGCTGAGCGGTAATCTTATTCAAGTTTAAAGTACTTATGTACTTTCAATAAACCCCACAAGCTCTTACATGAGATCTTTACATTTAATTCAGACATTATTCTAGGATTCTCAGCGCCCAAACAGTCCTCACCAGTACACGGTACCGGACAGGGCTTTTAAATATTCAGCCAAACCGTAAAATGGCCCAAAAGGCTTACAGTATATATCACCATTGGTTAAAAACAGGAAGTCATGACCTGCTACACTGCTTCTGATTGGGTCAGATTTAAGGGATCAGGTGAGGCATCACTCATGGAGGAACAAGGATTGGTTAAAAGTTAGAAAAAGGACCAAATCAAAGGCAGAACTGGGCATGTGCCAGGAATCTGAGCAGGGGCACAGGGAGGAGGAGCGTTACTGTAAGTTTAGGTCATGGCCATACAAGATGGAATATGTAAGGGGATGTCTTGGTAGGTTGCAAGTAGTTAGTAAATGGCATTTCTAACTGAATATCTGTCCATTCTTTCTCCAGGCTGTCTTGCAACTTATGCAAGGTTCATAACTTCACCACATAGTTTCAGCTTTAAAATTAGTTTTAAGGCTGATAAATAAATAAATAAATAAATAAATAAATAAAATAAAAAAGTTAATGAAAAACAGGGACCATTGCTATTGCTATCTGTGTGTTGCTGGGTCACAAAGTCCAGTGGCTTGTATAAAAAAAAATTAAAAAAAATAGTGCAATATATTTTCTCTTGAAATAAGTCTCTAAGTTGTCATAGGCTGTGTCTCAATTCATGGGCTGGGTCCTCATGAGTGCGCATTTGTCGGCCGCATACGTCATTGCCCCGCGCGGAGGACTGTCCCAATTCGAAGACTCCTCCTCATGCGGCCGAGGAATGCGGCCTACTTCCTGTCGAAATCTGAGGATGCATTCGTGAATCCTTCCAGACGGAGGCTATCCCAGAATTCATAGCGCCAGCAGAGATTTCGCGGGGGGGTGGGACTTTCTGCGTGCAGAGTCGGGGCTGCTGTGTGTTGTTGAGTCATCAGCTCGTTTTAACAACAACCTCAGCGCGAATATTCATTGAACCTTTATTTAGTCATCTCAAACAACCTCAGCTCGAATATATCTCATTAAAATTTAACTTCAGAAACGACAAAAAAAATTGTGTTAGCTGAATATACAGTATATTAGTGTTTCTGAGTTTACTGTTTTTGAAGAACTGATTACAAATCAGATTATTTTACACGTGCGTAGCAAGGATTTTCTGAGGGGCAATCTTTTAAAACCCAGAGTGGACCAGTGAAAAGCAAGCTGTCGAGTAGCTCAACTGGTTAATCAACCTGCGGTTGGCGCAGAGATACTTTTCTCGAAGCTGGTTCGAATCTCACTCGGTACGGTTAAAACTTATTTTACGTTTGTCTTTTATTGGATAAAAAAAAAGAAGGAGTTTCACAAACTCCTTCCTTTTAATCTCAGTCCTCATTTTTTTATCCAATAAAAGACAAACGTAAAATAAGTTTTAACCGTACCGAGTGAGATTCGAACCAGCTTCGAGAAAAGTATCTCTGCACCAATCGCAGGTTGATTAACCAGTTGAGCTACTCGACAGCTTGCATTTCGTAGGTCCACTCTGGGTTTTAACAGATCGCCCCTTATAAGCTGATTTGTAATCAGTTCTTAACAAACAGTAAGCTCAGAAACACTAATATATATACATGTATTCAGATAAATAATATATTTTAGCGGCGTCCCTTCTCTTTCCACACACACCAAGCGGCACACAAGAACTTCCCACCCACTTCAAGAGAACGCCCCACCCACTTCAAGGCCGGCAAACCTGAAGGCTAGACCGTCCCATTTCAGCAGTTTCGCTCAGCCCACCCGGTCTTGTGAGTGCGTGGCCTTCTCGGCCCAGCTAGGCTAGGTCCTCATGAGGACGCAGCCCCTGAATTGAGACACAGCCATAGGTATCTCCAAATCGTCTTAAGCACACTAAAGCTTCAACACTTGCTCTTCTCAAGGACGGGACATCTCCTCTCGGTCTCCGCTTTGCTTTTGCTTTGTCTTGTCTGTGAAACTGTCTGAGAGCCTCTCTTCTACAAAATCTTCCGAATCATAATTATGGACTTTAATTTTGGTCAGTTTGTCTCTCAACACAACTGATAACATTTCTTCAACAAGAAGACAGGCTGTAGGCGAGCCGATTGTCCATGTTGGCATGCACACAACTGGTTATCTCATCGACTTGAAGACTTGATGATGTGTCTATCTCTGCTGTCATCTGTGGATCTTAAGGACACATATTTAATTGGATTTATGATAAATGGTTCCTGCTTTTTGGATTCGGCTGGTTCCTGGTTTATCAACACACAAGGAAGATGTTGGTGGCTAATCTGGACCTGGTCAGGCTGCCTGCCTTACATGATGACTTGGTTCATGTCTCAAGAAACCAAACTTTTGGCTGAATGGATTACATCTCGGGGATTTTCTGAGGCTCGTTCCATTTGTTATGGTCATTTTAATTTGGACATTTTCAGAAGCGAGTGGACCGACAGACTGAAGGTAGATGTCATTAAAGTTCTGCCTGTTCCCAAAACAATAGTGTTTATCTGAAATTTGGCTCACTGACTGGCCTTGACAGGCCGTCTTATCTCAACACGCCTCCTGAAGTTTTGTAAAACATGTTCTATCTGGCCTCTTCGGTCCGTCCAGAAGACACACCAAGGAAGGTGGTTGTATTCAGCCCACCTCTGAGGCTCCTCTATAGTTCACCACATCAACGATTGCTAAAGTGAGTTAATTCATTATAGTAAATGACACAAGGGAAATGTCTGACACACATTTAACGAATCACGCTCCGCTTCAGCCCAGCAGAGTTCTGCTCGACGACTCTTTAGGTTCTGCTCGAAGCTCAAGTGAGCAGCACATGGCAGCTTCATCTGTGTTTTGTGAAAAGCTTGAGGAAGCTTAAAGATGGACTGGTCTGTCTGTGCAGCCATTTTGTAGAACTGTCTTCTGAATATGCCTTTTGACAAATAAATTATAAATATATATATATATATATATATATATATATACATACACACAGGTAGTCCCCGACTTACGAGTGAGTTCCGTCCCTAGGGGGCGCTCGTATGTCAAAATTCGTAAGTAGGATCACATAGTAAAAAAAACAATAATAATAAAAAATAAAAAATATATATATATATACCAGTATTTCTTTTTATTTTTAGAAATGAATACATGTACAGTACTGTACAGTCACCAAGCACTTAGCCTATCCTAACAGTTTTTAAAGATGAAGGAGTGAGTTTAATTGTCTCCCTTTCCCATAAAGGGAGCTAGCTCCCTTTATGGGAATGGAGCCTGCATGGAGGAGGGAGACAATTCAACTGACTCCTTAACTGTGTTAGGATAGGCTAAGTGCTTGGTGACTGTACAGTACAGTACTGTACATTTATCTATTTATTAAAAATATACTGTACTGTACAGTATTATATATTTATTTTTTATTTATAAATAGATAAATGTACAGTACAGTACAGTACTGTACAGTCACCAAGCACTTAGCCTATCCTAACACAGTTAAGGAGTCAGTTGAATTGTCTCCCTCCTCCCCAGTAGGCTCCATTCACATAAAGGGAGCTCCCTTTATGTGAAAGGGAGACAACACAACTCACTACTTCATCTTTAAAAACTGTTTTAGGATAGGCTAAGTGCTTGGTGACTGTACTGTATTCATTTATATTCATTTGTTGGACCTTGTTTTAACATGTGATGTGACCGTTTCAAACCTTGAAATAGGAGACAATGCATTCTCAGATCATAGGCCAGTGAATTTTCAGGTCACCATCCCCCATGTAACACCTAAAACATGCATTTCTGCACGTAAAGGCAGGAATGTTAACCATTTAACTGCCGCACGTTTCACTGAGGTCTACAACAATGACATGTTAATTCAGCCCCCGGGGTTCCTCTCCAGCACTGAGGAGCTGACAAACCAGTTTGACTCTGTTTGTTTAAAGGCTTTGGACCAAGTGGCGCCTATTAAATCTAGGAGACCAAAACTCAGGGCTGAACCGTGGCTGAACGACACGACCAGAGCTGTTAGGCAGCAATGCCGAAAGGTGGAGAGGAAGTGGAAAAAAGACAGTCTGCAGGTCTCTTTTGAGATGGTAAAAGAGAGCTGGCGCCGATATCAGAAAGCAGTGAAAACTGCTAAATCACAATACTTCTCTGATATCATTGCTGCAAATTCACGTAACCCTCGAGTTCTGTTCTCCACCCTAAACTCTGTTCTCCACCTCACTGAACAATCACCCATGGAAGCCTCGACTGAGCTGTGCGAGAACTTCCAACATTTCTTTTTAGATAAAATCGCAACCACCAGGGCTCTCATTTCTCCCCCATCTCACGATCCATCCATCCCACCTCAATCTGTTGCTGTGTTTGAACATTTTGAACCAGTCTCTCTGTCCTCTCTAGAGCAGGTCATGTGCAGCCTGAAACCATCTGGCTCCCCCTTCGATGTGGTCCCCCCTCGGCTTCTAAAGGAGGTTTTTCACACTCTAGGTCCCTCCATTCTCTCGATTGTAAATAGCAGTCTATCTTCGGGTGTGGTGCCAAAATCATTAAAACATGCTGCTGTTCAACCCCTCCTGAAAAAACCAAACCTCGACCCGTCAGTATTATCCAATTTCAGGCCTGTCTCCAGACTCCCATTTGTTTCTAAACTTCTAGAGAAAATAGTTGAGTCCCAACTAAAGTGCTTCCTGGAGGATCACGCTATCCCCGAGCTATTCCAGTCTGGCTTCAAATCCCTCCACAGCACTGAGACTGCCCTACTGAAGGTTTTTAACGACATCTTTCTATCCACAGATACTGGTGACTCTGTGCTGCTTGTCCTATTGGACCTCACATCCGCTTTCGACACCATCGACCATGAGATCCTCATTGCTAGGTTGGAGCAGTGGGTGGGCATCTCAGGATCAGCCCTAAACTGGTTCAGATCCTACCTCTCTGACAGGTCTTTTTGTGTGTCCATCAATGATTTTACTTCTGCAGTGGCGGCTCTTAAATGGGGGGTTCCGCAGGGGTCCATCCTGGGTCCTCTCTTGTTCTCCTTATACCTGCTGCCACTCGGTGCTATTTTCCGGAAACACAATATACCTTTCCACTTCTACGCTGATGACTGTCAAATCTACTTCCCCCTAAGACAAAATGGTACAGGCTCTATTCAACCTCTGCTCGACTGCCTGGCTGACATCAGGGACTGGATGGCTTTAAATTTCTTAAGCTTCAATGATAAGAAGTCTGAAGCCATATTGTTCCTTCCCAATGACACAACCTCAAACCACTGCATTGACCTGTCTGCTCTACCCCTGTCCGAAAAACAAAAAGTCAAAAATCTGGGAGTGATAATGGATCCTTCCATGAAACTCAACAGTCATGTAAACATGATCGTCAAATCCTGTTTTTTCCAGCTGAGGCGTCTGTCTAAGCTGAAGCCCATATTATCCAAAAACAACCTGGAGACAGTGATTCACGCATTCATTACATCTAGGCTTGATTACTGCAATTCACTTCTGTTTGGCGTCAGTCAAGCCACCATTGCACGATTACAACTGGTTCAGAACGCAGCTGCCCGATTTTTAACCAGCACACGCAAAAGAGAGCACATTACACCAGTCTTGGCCTCCCTTCACTGGCTACCGGTTCATCTTCGAATCCAATTCAAAATTCTCATGTATGTCTACAAATCGCTGAACAGTCTCGCCCCCGCCTATCTCTCGGATCTGATACACCCATATGTCCCTCCACGTGCTTTGAGGTCAGAGGATCAGGTACTCTTAATAGTTCCAGAAACTCGCCTTAAGCGCAGGGGTGACAGGGCGTTCTCTGTAGCAGGCCCAAGACTCTGGAACGAGTTACCGCTGCTCATCAAACAGGCCCCCTCCCTCTCAGTTTTCAAATCCCGGTTAAAAACTCACTACTACTCCATTGCTTTCAATGCCAGCTGATTTGTATTGGATCGTTTGATTTATGATCTGCAATGTTTTTATGTTTTTCGTGTTGTACTTCATTGTCTGTGTTACCTGTTGCGTGTTTGTTTGTCCAGCACTTTGGTGTGGACTTGTTCCTGTTTAAAGTGCTTTATAAATAAAATGGTATGGTATGGTATGGTATAAAAATAAAAATAATAATTATAATTTTTTTTTTTTTTTACGAGATGCATATTCGTAAGTCCGGGACCTTGTAAGTAAGAGCGCTCGTATGTCGGGGACTACCTGTACTGTATATCCATGGCAAATGTCCAACTTTAAAAATTACATCGGTGATAAATATCAATTGTTCAAAAATTGGTTCATAGGCAAGGTAGGAAGAAAGCACACCAAGGCGAGCGGCAGTGAACAAGAAAATAATGTGCACAACCAAGAATGTAGCTGTGCTCATAAAAACAAGTTAGATTTTGATACAGATGTTGTCATACAACACCTCAACTCCTCTATCAGCCCTGTCATGTTTTTTCTAAGTCCATATAGAAGTTCTTTCTGATCCTCTCTATAATTCTTCATCACCATCCTCAAAGCAAAAGGCATTTGTCCATCTCAACCATTAAATATGCAGTGTACTGCTATTATTTTATAGTGTTCATCATGCATTTTATGTTGACAGAAGTATATTCAAATAAATAAAATTATGCTTTTCATGCCAGACCAGCCTACCTCAGTGTGTCTCTGATGAAGAGCACTGTACTCCTTCTTAAGGTCTGCTTCTCTCTCCTCAAATCTGCTAACTGGATTAAAAAAAGAGACCATTAAAATAACAGCTGTACAATAAAATATCAAACATTTTGACAACTCTAAACAGATGTTTGTCTGAAGTTGTTCTAAAAGAAGCACAGAAAGAAATTAATCAATTACTGTATAAGCTGTTCTATCAGAAGGTCATTTGCTTTCATAGCATTTAAAAGCCAACAGAGGGCAACAATGCATCACTAAAACGCTGTGAAGCTTAGAGCAGGACCTCAAAATGCTCCCAGCAGTCTGTAACAGTGAGCATCTGCAAAGAGCTGATGTTTGCAACAGGTTTTAAGTTTGGAGCACCAGGTGTTTAATAACAGCTGCGTGTAAAATGTGATGAAAACTGAGATACCTGCGGTTTGCAGGAAGAGTTAAAATAGTAAAACAGAAATAACCATTCACAGTGGTAGACAAAAAGAAAATAATAATAAAATAAAGTGCTATATGTTGTCATCATTGTATGTTCCCATACAAAGACTAAACTGGCTCTCTGCATTTAACCCATCACACCTGGGATACACCCAGGTGGAGCAGTGGGCAGCTATGTAAGCACCCAGGGAGCAATTTGGGATCAAGTGTCCTGCTTAGAGACACCATGAGATGTGCAATGACCGGGGATCAAACCCAAAATGAAGTGATTCAGGGAAAGTCCCATATATAAGACGTGAATATTTTCAGCTGAATGATTAAAATATTACTAATACTGAGGTTGTTTATTAAAGAAGTTTCAAAATCAAGGTGTAATTTTAGCCACAACTTCTAGTAAACTGATTGTTGAATGATAAAGTAAACCCAAGTGAATGTTTATCTGTACGTCATACTTAAGTTGTATTTATTTGTCATTATCATATCATATTTGAGTTTGTATTTGGGCAGCTGTGGCTCAGTGGTTAGAGCAGTTGTCCTCCAATGCAAGAGTTGGGGGTTCAACTCCACCAGCAGTCACATGCCGAAGTGTCCCTGGGCAAGACACTGAACCCTTCAGTGCCTCTGATGTGTGTCCCATCGGTATATGAATGTGATTTAAAGCTCTGATTAGTCTTTTTAGAATGGATTTCTTCAATTAGCTTTGTAAAGATGTAGTAGAGTGCTGTATGAATGGGTAATGAGGGCACAGATTGTAGTGTAAAGCACTTTGAGTATCTTAATAAGATACGCCATTTACCATTTATTTTCTTCAAAGCATAAACAAGAGTAAAACAAGACCAATCCTTTCTGAATACTGTACGTTTGAAAATGTTCAAATCATAAAATAAACAGTTGCCAGCATGATGCAACACAGCTAAAAATCCAGTTCACAGGACATTAACAGACAAAATCTCGCCAACAGAAAAAAGAGAAAGTGTAAAATCAACAAAAGAAATTTCCTCTCAGCGTGATACTGACAGGCGAATGTTACTGCAGTGGGTCAACAGAGCCATCTCACGGTCAACAGTTCGGTCGTGAATTGAACAATTTTTATTAGTTACAAATAAAATGCATGCTTACATTGCCCTTCAAAATTGACTGGGCTAGGCTACAAAAGTTTTCATTTACCTCAGAATCAGAATCAGTTTTATTGTCATTTCACAGAAGCACAACGAATATACATTTTTATAACAGCACATCCGAAGAAACACAAACAAACAACAGAAGGTAGACGGGTGTCTGAAGCTGCAGACTTACTGAGAGGCGCTTCCTTTTTTGTTACATTAGAAAAAGGTAAACACAGGGAAAGAGGAAGTTTTTAAAAATCCTGTTAGTGCTGGACAATAATTCAATATCGATATATCTCGCGATATACTTTTATTCAATAACGATGGTATGAGTTTTAAGCATATTTTCGATATTTCGATATGATTACAGCGTTTCACTGAAGCTTTTCTTTTTCTGTTCGGGTTGAAGCGGCAGCTTCAGATTCAACCCGGACAGAAAAAGCTACAACACAATTACGTAAGTGCGTGGTGACGTAGAAGTTACGCAGAGCTCGAGTCCAGAGGCGTTAGCGGTAGCAGGCTAAGCTAATCTCCAACACGCGTTGTTTTCTCTTCAAAACGAGTGCCCATGACCATCCGAATGAGACTGAACAAAGTTTCACAAGCGAAGAGAAAGCAAATGACATAACTGATAAGAGAGGAAAGACTAATTTGCCGATGTGGAAGTGGTTCGGCTTTCTAAGATCTGATAAACTGCAGGTTTCTTCTGCTGCAGCGAGGTCCTACTCGGTCTCTTTTATGCTGCAAAACGTGACGGAGAGTCGTTCTAACTAGCGGTGGGAACATCTAACTTGTTTCATCTGAAGGGTTTCCACTTGATAGAATATGATGAGTCAGAACATGAAGCACAATAAAGTTTGAACCAGTGTGTCCCTGAAACTACGACGTACTGAAACAACACCCACAGCACTACATGTTTTTTATTTCTTTATTCATTCATTCAAAATAAAACAAATTCATCAGAAAGAAAAAACATTGAATGAAAAGGATGCAGAAAGAAGAAAAAAAATATTATAATAGCTGCCCCTTATTTAAAAAATAACAACAAACAAAACACAACAACCTTCACTTGAACAATCTCCAAACTGAAAAAAAAAAAACTTCAGGTATCCTACCTTCCCAACAACTTTAATTTAACCATCTTTTTAAACATATATAGGTACATTGTTTTAGACATTTTTATGGTAATATCAAGGCAACCCTACAATCGTATTCCCTGATTTACAACACAGCTCCTTCAGACTAGTTCTAAATGAAGGTTTTGCAAACATTTACATTCCCTTTAGGTTATAATGACTCTCTTTTTTAACAAATTTTTATTAAATATTTGGGGTAATATTTTTATGAGCTTTATGCATGACTTGTAAAATACTATGTTCAACCAAATCATAAAATTTTAATAATTTCAATTGATGAAATAATATATTTGTTAGGTGACCATAACACTTCCTACTAATAATTCTTATAGCTCTTTTTTGTAAAATAAAAAATAGGGTTTGTTATTGTTTTGCATGCTTGTCCCCAAACTTCAATACAGTAGATTAATTATGGAACAATCATTACATTATACAATATATACAAAGCTTTGTCATTCAAAAACTCTTACTTTACACAGTAATGCAAATGATTTTGTTATTTTTATATATAAACTATGCATTGAATTTATAAATGTAAATTCAATGTACAGTATTGTTTAAATCTGTATCTGTTGATCAAAACCAACAAGAATTACAACTCAGTGCCACAGTCAAAAACGAAACTAAAAAACTGGATTTCCCAGAATGCTTAGTGGTATATTAGTGTTCAATTATAGTTTAAATCTGTATCCGTTGATCAAATTCAACAAGAATTACAACTCATATAATGTGCCACAATCAAAAATAAAACTAAAAAATGGGGAGTAGACTGTGATGATTTCCCATAATGCTTAGCAGTATTTTAGACTAGTGTGCACCATGAGTCAGAAGGACGTCTGTGGTAGAGACCTGCCTTGTATGCCATTAGTTTGTGAATTACTGTAGTGAGGCTCAGAGTGTATTCTCTGGGTTTGCCTCACACAATGTTAAGACAGAAGTCAGAGTATTGTGCAATATACATGCTCTCCCTTCAAGAAATTAATTATTTCAGCCTCCTATACCTGAATCCTGATATCGGATCGGAAAAGTATCGGTATCGGTCGATACCCGGTACTGTATTTAGGAATCGGTATCGGAACGGATGTAAAAAATTGGGATCGGTGCATCCCTACAAAATTCACAATTGACGTATGTAACAAACTCTATTACTTACACACAATGGACAATGAATGTGGTGATCAGTGTAAGAAATGTTATGACTTACAAAGCTGGCATGAAATTCTTGGACATTGCAATTACAAAGATGTGTTGAAACTAGAAAATGCTGTTCATGGCATGGAAATTAAAGATAAAAGTGAACCTATGCCATATTGTGAAGTCTGTACAAAAGGAAAAAAAATTCAAACTAGAAACAGGGAGCCAGATGCAAGAGCTAGAGCACCACTAGCAATGGTTCACACAGACTTAGCAGGACCTATTGACCCGATGTCTAAAGGTGGTCACAAATATGCATTATCTTTTACAGATGACTATTCTAGTGCAGTTTTTGTATTATTTTTTTTAAACAAGAGCGACACAGTACAAGCTACTGAAAAGTTTATTGCTGACATGGCTCCACATGGAAAGATTAAATTTATGAGGTCAGACAATGGCACAGAATTTACAAGGAAAGAGTACCAGACATTATTGAGCAGAAATGGAATCAGACACGAGACATCAGCACCATATTCTCCACATCAAAATGGTACAGCAGAACGAAACTGGAGAACCTTATTTGACATTGCTAGATGTATGTTACTGGATGGTGGGTTACCAGAAATGTTATGGCCATATGCAGTTCAGACAGCTGCTGTAGTGAGAAACAGATACTTTAATAACCGCACAAAGGAAACACCCTACTTCATGTGGACTGGCAGACAGCCTAACATTTCTAGGATGCAAAAGTTTGGATGCGTTTGTTACACTTACAGTATTTTCTGGTGTATAGGTCGCACCTGTGTATAGGTCGCATTGTCCAATTATCACTGTAGATTGGAAAAATCCCTAGATAGGTCGCACTGGTGTATAGGTCAAAGTCAAAGTCAACTTTATTGTCAGAACTGCAATATGTACAGGACATACACAGGACCGAAATTGCGTTTCTCTCAGTCCCTCGGTGCAACAGTAACCATCTAAACACTAAACACTAAAACATTTAATAAACATAAGCATAAAATAGTAAAAGTGTAACACTGTCCTGAGTTTTTTCATAATAGTATAAAAGTATGAAAATTTACACCAACACTGAAACACCAAACACCCCTAAAACACCAAACACCCAATGAACATAAGCATAAAATGAAATAATAAAAGTGTAATACTGTCCTGAGTTTTTGCATAGTAGTATAAAAAGTATATCTATAAAATAAACTGAAGGTTCTAGCATTGACATTTGCAAAGAGTGGCACAGCAGCATATAAGTTAATGTACACAGTATATGTATGAGGTAGTTGATGTTGGTATAGAGGCAAAGTGGCATATGCAGTGAGGCACATAAGGCACATTTGGCATCCTTAGATAAGGCTAGTCAGAGAATGCTGTATATGTATCTGCAGTAGTGTAGATAAAAGTAGTGTAAATGTAAACAGTAGTAATAAATGTAAAGCAGTAGTAATAAATGTAAACCGTATTAATAAATGTAAACAGTGAATGTAAACAGTAGTATGACTATAGGCAGTAATGTAATACAAACATTAGTGCAAATATGAGAAGTAGTGCAAACTGAATGAATGAGCACATGACCGAGAGTTTAGTGAATAACCCGTTTGATGACACAGAGT
>JBBPBX010012942.1:0-32490 GCA_038048925.1 Garcialebias charrua
GGGCACTGTACAGAAACATTCATAAACATAAAAAGCCTATTAGTAAAGGTCTCTAAGGAAGCACCAAACTCGTTGAATCTTCACTTCATCACAGTCTCCCATCCTGAGCAAGCACAAAGGAGACAGTGGAAAGGAAAAACTCCCTTTTAACAGGAATAAACCTCCAACAGAACCTGGCTCAGATCGAGCAGCCATCTGCTTCGAATGGCTGGGTTTCACAGGAACAGGAAGTATAAACAGACACACACAGAATGACGGGTCCAGATGTATTTCCTATAGTAGGAAATACAAAAAACATGTTAAGATAGAAATAATTACAAATACAAGCAGGTGGGGTAGAGCAAGTAAAGACAGCAGCAGAGTGAAGAAATGTGGTCAGTTTGCCCTCCAGCTGTCTCGGCCTATAGCAGCATACGTAAGGAATAGCTCAGGAAACCCAAGCCCACCTTTCAATCATCCATTATCTTCTGCTTGTTCTGAAGTCGGGTTGTGGCCAACCAACCCTAACTATAGGATTTATCAAAAAGGAAAGACTTAAAGCCCCACTGACATGATTTTTTAATTTTCATAAAACTCATTCATTCATTCAACCTTTATTTATACAGGCTAGCCTCGTTGAGTCACGGGGACTCATTTACAAGAGGGACCTGTCTCACTCACACCAAACAACCATCCACTCTCACACTCACACCTAGGGTCAATTTAGAGTCACCAATCAGCCTAACAAGCATGTTTTTTGGTCTGTGGGAGGAAACCGGAGTACCCGGAGGAAACCCACGCATGCACGGGGAGAACATGCAAACTCCACCCAGAAAGGCCCCGGACCGGGATTTGAACCAGCAACCTTCTCGCTGAGAGGCAGCAGCTCTACCAGTTGTGCCACCGTGCTGCCCAAAATTGCTCAAAATATATATATTTTATCATTTAAATATGTTCAATTTTGCAAACAAAATGCTAAATCACTTTAATTTTGCTTTAAAAGTGATTTTGAACTTCAAGCCGTGTTTAATCATGGGAAATCCAATTACACACGAACGCACCATCTGTGACGTAGTATGAGGCAGAGGGCTCTGGTCTCTTTAATAGCGGACAATTTAAAACTGGACGAATTTATCAATCTATGTGAAGATTTGAGCTATTTGTCTTCATTTTGGGAAGCAGAAAATAGTTTGGGTGATGGAACAAGAAACAACAGGATCTAATTTAGGTCTGATGCTGTATCAGACTTACCTTCATGTCGAGCTGCTCATACCTGCGCACTGTGACAAGCCCAGAGCTCTGCCCAGTGTGACATCACAGATGGTGCGTTCGTGTGTAATGGGATTTCCCATGATTAAACACGGCTTGAAGTTCAAAATCACTTTTAAAGCAAAATTAAAGTGATTTATCATTTTGTTTGCATAAAAGAACATATTTAAATGATAAAATATATATATTTTGAGCAATTTTATGAATAGTAAAAAAATCATGTCGGTGGACCTTTAAGCCTAATCTTAAAAGTAGAGAAAGTGTCAGCCTCACAGAGAAATCTGCATATTCTGCAGCACTGACAAAGCCTGTCTGGGTAAATAAAGAGTAATCTTACTTGGGAGTTCATAAATTCATTAAACACTTTTACATTAAACCTGCCAGCAGAATCAGGACAAAAACAAATCTAATTACTGTACTGTATTGTTAAAACAATGAAATAATGCTGACGTGTTTGAGCGGTGACATTGTGTGCATCTGTTCAGCTGCACGGTGTACTTTGTGCACTTCACATTCAGATCTGGAGTAGAACAGTTTTTTCTGCTGCTGCCTAGATGAACACCACTGATGATGGCTCTCATTTCAAGGTTAACATACTCAAAGATGGCTAAACTAAGAGAAACTTCAGAGTTTATGTTAACTTGGAGTTTGTTGAAGCTACTTTCTGGTTGACCTCCAGCTCTGCAGAAACATTCAGTGATGAAGGTGAAATCACTAGAAAAGAGCGTAGAAAATTTGATGAAAATAATTTTATTTTCAGTGTTCAATGAACGACCCTGTGCTGAACACCATCTGAGCTTCTTCAGAGACTCCAGCAGAACACAAGGACATTGTCCGTCTTTGGTTCAGTGGTCCATTCAACTCTGCACGGTTCTGGTTCTTCTCGGTACCAGCTTTGTCATCGTGATGCATTCACTGTACCTCTGCTCTGCCGTTAACAAATTTTATCTTATCTTCAGAAATAATAAAGTTGATAATGTAATATTTAAGTTTACATTGGGAACTTATTTGTCAATAACCTCATTTTTCATTCAAATTTCCATTAAATGTATTAAACCTCTAAATCATTGATTTTATCAGAAAGGAAACTGCTGGACTGGAGCTCCGATGGCTTTTTCCCAGAACACGTTGCTCCTTAAATATCAGGAAACTGCTGGGCTGGAGCTCCGATGGCTTTTTCCCAGAACATGTTGCTCCTTAAATATCAGGAAACTGAGTCAGACTTAGAAATGACATATTCTGAACACATAAGTGGAATGAACTCAGTAACTTCTGCCTGAAGCTTTTAATTCCCACTAACGTTCCCAGGTGAGTGCCACCTGTCTGCGCCCAGAGCCTCGTTAGGTTTGAACAGGTTTGGATGTAATTGGGCTCTTCAGGCTGTTAATGAGCTGGAAACTATTCACAGAGCGACTCTGAGTGCTGCTGACTTCAGGTGCAGGTCCAGATCCTCAGAGACACCAAAACATCCAACAGCCGAAGACTTCAACCATCCTGTAGCTGTTTAAAACCCCGAGTGTAGTTCAGGGTTTCAGATTCGGGTTTAGAGAAGTCCTGAGAGTCTGATAGCTCCTGAAGTCCCAGAGTCGCAGTGTGAACACACTCTGCAGTTGTCCCATCCACGATTAATGCGCTGCTATTTTGTCTCCTCTGCGCCGGTCGCCTCCCTCCTCCTCCTGTCTGTCTCTCTGTCTGTCTCTCTGCCTGTCTCTCTGTCTGTCTCTCTGTCTGTCTCTCTGTCTGTCTGTCAGAAATCCCGACGCTTTAAGACCAAGAGGGAAGGCGTGGACTACGGCAACCGTCCCATCAAACTGGCTGGGAAAGTCATCATCCAGGAGATCTCCTGCCTGCTGCCCGTCCACAAAACTCTGGGAGAGAGCTACATGTGAGGGGGCACAAATGATTTAACCAAACAGATGCACTCAACAGACTTCTGACAGATTAATACTGTCATTCTCTTACATTATCGCCCGCCGCCGAAAGCCAAAGAAAGATGATGATTTTGATTGTGTTTGAAAGTATTTGTGTGTATATTTCTGTTAGCAGAATATCTCATGAACCAGATGACCAATTTTAATGAAACCTGCAAAAACTAATCAGAGGGTGTCCATTTACAACAGATTCATGTTTGTAAGAAGAAGATGCATAACTTTATTTTAAAAACCATTCCAGTTTAAAACTCCAGCAGGAAAGATGGAGGATTTGTATTCACGCGGTTCTTATCTTATATGTTTAAATATGCATTTAAAAATGATGGATGTTATTGGGTGGCTGTGTCTGAGTGGTTAGAGCAGTCGTCCTCCAATACAAATACAAGAGTTGGGGGTTCGATTCCACCAGCAGTCACATGCCGAAGCGTCTCTGGGCAAGACACTGAACCCTTCATTTCCTCTGATGTGTGTCTCATCAATGTATGAATGTGATGAACTACTGATTATTCTTTGTGTATACACAGGTGCTGGTCATAAAATTAGAATATGAAAAAGTTGATTGATTTCAGTTGTAATAGTTTGGAGACTACTCACGGAGCACTCGGACAACCGCTACTCTTTAGCCAGCCGGCGTCTTTATTATATATGAACTCTGACCCCGCAACCCGTACATAACGTGCCTCTGGTACGGAACGCCCCGAGGACCATAACACACCACATCTCCCCTTCCCCAAAGTAGTGATACAATTTTAAACCAAACATTTACTACTTAACTAACAGCATGCAGTCTGTCTGACCTTACAGATCACTAACATAAGGAATACTTAAAATAACAATTATAATAACATTTGAAACACTGAAATTACTGAATGCTTAAAGTAACAAGTAGAATAATAACATTTGAAATAGGTTTTAAATGTTCTGCATTATTGGACATAATCTTTGAGCCACACTGGTGCCTTCCCCTCCTCTCACTTCTGGTGTAGCTGTCTGTTCTGTGTCCCTCACATCCTTTGTAGGGCTCTGAATGTCTGGTGCTGCTGCCTGTTCTGTGTCCCCCACATTCTCTGTAGGGTTACGAATGTCTGGTAAGGGTCTGAGATGTGCCTTGTTTCTCCTCACCACCTCTGAATCGGTCTCCACGACATAGGACCGAGGAGTGTCTGCTTCTCTCAGCACCGTAGCCGTCTCCTGGGTGTTTGTAATCCAGACGCGCTGACCTGCTTTTAGCTCTGGCCTGACCCCCGCTCTATGTCTTTTGTTGTAGGCCAAAGTCTGTGCCTGTTTTAATTCTCTGTCCTTGTCTGCCACTTTCTTTTGGTTTGGCCACTGAGGTTTTAGTTGACTGGGTGAGAGTGGCAATGGTGAGCGCAGCCTTCTGCCCATCAGGAGCTCTGCCGGTGAAGGGCCTTGATGCAGCGGCGTGACCCGGTATGCCAACAGGGCCTTGTAGGGGTCAGTGTTTTTCTTCAGGAGGCTTTTCACCGTCCTCACCGCCCTCTCTGCTTCCCCGTTACTCTGAGCGAAGTATGGACTACTGGTGACATGTTTGAAGTCATAGTCCGTGGCAAAAGAAGAGAAAGAGCTAGAGGAAAACTGAGGTCCATTGTCTGTTATCAGTATTTCAGGCACCCCATGTCTAGCGAAAATAGATTTCAAGCCAGTAATAATTCCTGCTGATGTGGTTATAGATGTCTTCATTATTTCAATGTATCTTGAATAGTAGTCTACCACCAGTAAATAAGAGTCATTTTCCCAGTAAAACATATCTGCCCCAACTTTCTGCCAAGGCCGCTTGGGCAGCTCTGAGGGTATCATTGGTTCTGGGTGTAGCTGTTGGTACTTACTACATGTCTCGCACTGGCTCACAACTTTTGTGATTTGGGCACTCAGGCCTAACCACCACACCGACTGCTGAGCCCTCAGCTTGCATTTGGATATCCCCATATGTCCCTCATGCAGTCGGGCGAGCATTTCCTTTTGCAAAGTCTCTGGAATGACAATACGTCGTCCTTTCATCAAAAGCTCACCATTCATGTGTAACTCGCCTTGGTGGATCCAATACGGCTTCAGCTGTTGGGACAGCTCCTCTTGTCGTGGCCAGCCTCTTTGACACTGTCGGATCAGCAGACTGCAGATGGCGTCTTGCCGCTGATGGTCAGCTATCTGCTGAAGTTTGGACTGGGATGCAGGTAAGTTATCACGTACAGTGTTAATGAAAATTTTTACCTCTCCTTCCATCTGTGTTTCTTCGGTTGTCAGTGGACGCTTTATCGGGGCCCTGGATAGTGCATCTGCTGTGATGAGGGCTTTTCCAGGTACATGTACTATGTTGTATACAAATCTAAGCATTCGCAGCCGGAATCGCTGAATCCTGGGAGGTAAGTCATCCAGTGCTTTCGTCCCTAATAGTGCGAGGAGGGGTTTGTGGTCAGTTTCTATTGTGAACTGCACTCCGATGAGGTATGAACTCAGTCTCTCGCAGGCCCAGGTAACGGCTAGTGCCTCCTTTTCAACCTGGGCATACCGTTGCTCTGTTTCGGAGAGGCTTCGGGAAATGTAGGCAACTGGACGCCACTGCATACTTTCCTCCCTCTGCATTAAGACTGCTCCCAGGCCAAAAGACGAGGCATCCGCTGACACTTTTGTCTTGGCTTGTGGTCTGTATTGGGCCAAGACTGTTGGTGATGCCAGCTCATTCTTGAGCTTGTCGAAAGCTGTCTGCTGCATATGACCCCAGGTCCAATCATTGTCTTTCACCAGCAGGTCTCTGAGTGGTTTGGTACACTCTGCAAAATAAGGGAGGAATTTTGCAACATATGTCACCATCCCCAAAAACCGCCTGACATCTGCTGCGTTCTGTGGGACAGGCATGTCTGTAATCGCTCTGATTTTCTCAGGGTCTGGTTCAATGCCTGCTGCACTGACTTTATGTCCCACAAACAGAACTTCCGATTGTGCAAAGGTGCATTTCTCATTTAGTGTTAGTCCCGCCTCTTGGAGTCGTGTCAGGACAGCTGTGAGCCGTTCATCATGCTCTGCTTCATTCTTTCCCGACACAAGGACATCATCTGCATGGCATATAACACCGTCAAGGCCGGCCAAAAGCTGGGACATGCGTCTTTGAAAATGTTCTGGGCCTGAATTTATCCCAAATGGTAGCACATTGAAGCAGAAGCGGCCAAAGGGAGTAATGAATGTTGTGAATTCCCTACTTTCTTGTGCTAATGGGATCTGCCAAAAGCCACTCCGTGCATCCAATTTCGTGAAATACTTTGCACCATTCAACTGTGCTAATGACTGGTCCACGGAGGGCAAAATATGTCTTTCTCTGCACACACTTTCATTAAGCTTGGTAAGGTCAACACAGAGTCTAATTTTGCCATTGGGTTTTGGGACTACAACTATCCCCGCACACCACTCTGTAGGCTTCTCTATCCTGGAGATGACCCCCATCTCCTCCATTCTTTTTATTTCCTCCTTGACTTTTTCAGTTAAGGGTATTGGCACACGGCGAGGGGTTGTAAGGGCATAGGGGACAGCATCGTCTCTCAGTCGGATACGATAGTCACCTTCCAGTCTTCCTAATCCTGTAAACACCTTTGGGAATTTCTTTTTGAATTTTCTCTCCGGGTCCCCCGTCTCCTCCAGTGTGTCAATTTTCTCTCTTCGCTCCACAAGACTTAATTCTGTAATTGCCGGTAAACCCAGCAGTGGTCTAGCCAAGCTATCAATGACAAACACTGACTGAGTGGACTTTTTATCCCTGCTTTCAAGGCTGCCTTGAATCTGACCTACTACAGATAGTCTGGTATTATTTGGGCCATACAGCTTTTTGTGGGTGTGCAACAGAGGGCCGTCTCTTTTGTAGCTGTATAGTGTGGTAGGAATGGCGGTTACTGCTGCCCCTGTATCCAATTTAAAAGAAACTACTGCCCCATTTAATTTGATGTCTGAGTACCAGCCACTGCTGTCTGACTTCACCTCTCCCAAGTACAGAGTGTCCTGATACAGTCCATTTTCCTCTGTCATCTCGTGTACAGGTTGCTTAGACCTGCAGACGGCAGCAAAGTGTCCTCGTTTGTGACATTTCCTGCATTCGGCCTCTTTGGCAGGGCAGTCCTTCCAATTGTGTGACGGAGCCCTCCCACATTTATAACAGGCAGACGATGTTGCATACCTGTTCGTTTTTCTTTTCTGTTGTGCACTGTCCTCTGTCCCGCGTGCAATTGAAAGCGCATGCATCTCTTCAATAGGCTCTTTAATGGATGCAGGGCCACTCGCACTGCGCAGCCACCCTTGTTGCTGTTTCACAGTTTCACTCTGTCTGACTCGCATTACAGCTGTAGTTAGGGTCAGTTTTGCATCCATCTGCAACTTCTCAGAGAGCGAGGCATCTCTTATGCCGACAACAATGCGATCGCGGATCAGTTCATCTCTGAGAGCTCCAAACTTGCAAAACTCCGCCTGTTTGTGAACTGCTGTGATAAAGCTCTCAGCCGTTTCTCCCGGTTCCTGGTTACGCCTGTTGAACTTTGCCCTTTCAAAAATTATATTGTGTTCTCCGATAAAATGTTCATCAAAGCACTCTTTTACTTTTTTGTAGTTCAACTTTTCTGCAGACGTTAGCTCAGATGCATTAAGGATATCTTCGGATTCATCTCCCATTGAATATATTAACGTATTCACCTGCAAATCCTCTTCCTTTTTATCCAGTCCCGACACAATCCTGTATCTCTCGAACCGTCGGATCCATTTGGGCCAGTTTTGTACATCTCTGCAGTCAAACTTTTCTGGCGGGCTCGGGCGAAATCCCTCTCCGACGTTGCTAACGTTGCTAACGACGTTGCTAGCTGCCGCAGCGTTAGCGCTTCCCCTCTCCGTATCGGACATCTCGGATACGACTCAGTTACTTGCGAGTGCGTCGGGAATGCTAACTTCACGTCGAAGAGTCACCGCTTCTGACACCATGTAATAGTTTGGAGACTACTCACGGAGCACTCGGACAACCGCTACTCTTTAGCCAGCCGGCGTCTTTATTCTATATGAACTCTGACCCCGCAACCCGTACATAACGCGCCTCTGGTACGAAACGCCCCGAGGACCATAACACACCACAATATTAGGGCCACGTTAATCATAAAAATAAAAATAAATTTAAATTGCATTACGAGGATAAAAACGACATGGAATTACGAAAATTAAGTCATAGTATTACTACAATAAAATAGTACGAGAATGAATTCATAATATTACGAAAATAAGGTCGTAATATTACCAGAATGACGTCATAATAATATGAGAATAAAGTCATGGTTTGCCCATCAGTTGTCAAAACACTCGTCCTCCACGTAACTCTCCAGACTGTCCAAGGTCTCCTCGTCCAGTTTGTTTTCTTGAACAATAGGTATTTTTTACGTTTGATTTATTATATTGGCTTGTTTTACCTGAGTTGAATCGTATTTGTTTGGTTTACCTATATCCTGCCATGTAACTTACGCATCACAGCTCTCACGTGATCTCAGCCGCTCGTCACCAGGTCACATCAGAGTCCTGCAGAGGGTGGATTCACTACTCAAGGAGACACTTTCCTTTCTGCATTGTCAGGGATATTTGCTGGAATGTTGATGAAAATATGTGGCCAGAAAGACAGGAACGTCTGGATGTGCAAGAATGATTTATAGTATTGTGCGTGTTGTATGGTCCAATTCAGTTCCAATATTGACTGCATTGTTGTTTACAGCTGGTGAAGATTCTTAGTCATGCTTATTCTTAGTCATGGTAAATTCAGAAAAGTTCAGGACAAAAACAACTGAACTTTGAGAACTTTTACAGAACCTTATACAATGTAATGCAGCTTTAGGACTGATACCCAGCCAGTTTCACACCATGTGACCAGATTGGTCCATCTATGAAATAGATTAATAAAAAAGACCTTAACAAATTCCTACTGTGAGGTGTGATAGGTCAATCTGCGTATGGATGTATGTATCTCATCTCAGCTTTATAACTCAAACCCCCACACTTCCCGTTCTCTGAATTGAAAGCCTTCTGTTACAACTAAGTCCAGTAGTTTTGGTCTAAACTACAATTTAAGTAAATTTATAAGACGTTCAACGCAAGAATGACTGGACTCTGTAATAACAGAAGACAGTTTCACTTTTTGTCAATTTAAGTATCTACTATTATTTACTACTACAATAAAAGTATGTACTACTAACAAAGTATTTCACTCATACAATATACTAATTGAAGAATTTGTAAATTTTAATTTAAACAAATTATCAGGGGAGAGCGCGCACGCAGTCCCCCACTACCACAAATTTTGCAGTCAAGATTCCCACATTTGGGGAATTTGCAAGGATATCAGCTGTGTCGATGTGCAATGACTAAGCCTCACCTTGGGAGAACAACCTTCATGATCATGGTATCTCCCCTGCCAGGTAAGTATGAATTGTAGACATCACTCACAATAATGTGTTTTAGGCTCCTATCCTTCTGACTGACGGCACACATAAAATAGAAGAAAACACCGGAGCTAAAACTCTTCATAGTTTTTGTTTCAAAATAAATAGTTCACACAAAGGTTACAAAGAATGTCAATTTTTAATTCCTTTAGTTTAAGATTGTAGTGGTACACCTTAGTCTCTGAAAAATCTCAGTGGTACACCTTGTTTCTTTGAAACAGTTTGTCCCATTAATTTGAATCCAGGACACAAATTAAATCACCAAGAGACTTTTTATTTGGTTCTAATTCAAATATAATCAAAGAATAACCTTGTGTTTATTGTATGATCATTTGTTATTGTTCAATATTTTGATAATCAAAGACTCTGTCTAAGCCAAGGACAGGTCAAATTGAACTTTCAGTATTTGTTTAGAAGTTTAAGACAATTAATCAGTTTAAATCATAAAGCTGGCGCCTGTCTTGTCTCCCATTCTAAAACAATTTTCTCTCCCTTTTTCTAAACAACCTTCTCTCCCTTGACTTATAATAACCTTCAGACTTCATCTAATCTCCTCCTACTTCCTGGTTCAGGAACCAATGGCACGGAACGAATACTCTGAAGTCAACCTTTCTATAAAAAGCTCTAACTTCCTTGAACTTTCAGTTCTGCTGGAGAGTTGATATGTAATGACTTTCTCCTGAGCTGTATGAATGGTAGTCACGAACCAAAGTCTTGTTCATCAGCTGAGGATTGATGGCACGCCGCTGTAAATCCAACCGAGCTAAAAAGCTCCAAGTTCTTAATAAAAATTCCTTTTGAGGAATATTTTATTTTGGAAACCGAACCGGAACTACTTGCCACTACTTTGGTCCGATTTGACGCGGACGCTGTAAGGGAACACGCTGGAGACCTGCTTGGACGTAGCTGGACCAACGATCCTGTGCACGTTTAATGCGTTTAGGGCGGCCGTGGCGTAGTGGTAAGGGCAGTCGTCTCCCGATGGGAAAGTTGGCGGTTCGACTCCCGGGACCCGCACCATGTGTCGTTGTGTCCTTGGGCAAGACACTTAACCCTGAGTTGCTCCCGGTAGGACTGGAAAGCACCTTCCCAGCTAGCAAGCAAATGTTCAGATGACGTTCAGTGAACGTCGTCTAAAGGTCGAATGTCGAATGTTCAGGACCCAACGTTGTCTGAACGTTGCCTCAACGTTAACCCTGAACGTTAACGCTGAACGGTAACTCACTGTAAGAAAAAAAAATTGGTGTAATTTCATTCAATTAGTTCTTACACCTTTGAAACTTTAATGGTTGTTATTATTTATGACCAAATCTCTATTTTTGTTTTGTTACAAAAAGTGTGCACTTCTGACATTGTCTGAACATTGTCTGAACATTGTCTGAACATTGCCTGAACATTGTCTGAACATTGTCTGAACATTGTCTGAACATTGTCTGAACATTGCCTGAACATTGTCTGAACATTGTCTGAACATTGCCTGAACATTGATCTGAACATTGTCTGAACATTGTCTGAACATTGTCTGAACATTGTCTGAACATTGTCTGAACATTGTCTGAACATTGTCTGAACATTGTTTGAACATTATCTGAACGTTGTCTGAACGTTTCCTGAACGTTAACGCTGAACGTTCACTCACTGTAAGAAAAAAAAATTGGTGTAATTTCATTCACTTATTTCTTACATCTTTGACACTTTAATGGTTGTTATTATTTATGACCAAATCTCTATTTTTGTTTTGTTACAAAAGGTGTGCACTTCTGACATTGTCTGAACATTGTCTGAACGTTCACTATGAACATTCACTTGACATGACAATCATGTTTACTGTGACTTCTTTAATCAGTCTTTATATCTTCAATAGAGCAATGGGCCCACGTACGAGACCCCCACTCATATGGGTTCTTTATCTATAACCATAATTACATGGTTGTTATTGTCACCAGATCTCTATTTTTGTCTTGTTATAAAAAGTTTGCCCTTCTGATTTTGTCTTATCACTGTAAACTATCAATTGCTGTGAAAAACAAATGTTTGCTGTGATCATTTAATCAGTTTTTTTTTATATTTAAAAGCTATGGTTATTGTCACCAAATCTTTATTTTTGTCTTGATATGAAGTGCACTGACGTTTTCTGAATGTTTGCTTACTGTGAGAAAAAAAAAACCAGTGGCATATTTTTATTGAATTAGTTTTTTTAATCTTTAAAACTTTAATGGTCATTAATTATTATCACCAAATCTCTATTTTTGTTTTGAAGTGCACTTCTAATGTTGTCTGAATGTTGTCTGAACGTTCACTCTAGACATTCAATGTGAAAAAAACATGTTTGGTGTGATTTAATTTAAAGAGTATAGTACAAACATAATGGTTGTTATTATTTATCACCAAATCTCTATTTCTGCGTTGTTGTAAAAAACTGTACACTTCTGTTAGTTAGATGTTTAAGAGAGGGTTTAGGGCCCTCTTTTCTCCCACAGTACTTCTCTCAGTTAAACTCTGGAACCAGCTAGAGTACTTCTCTGGTGCCAGAAAATGGCTTCCATTAACTCCTGTTTATCCCCCCAGAAGCAAAACCTTGTTGTTCTGGTGGTTTGATTGAACACTGTGACAGTTGAGGGTGGACAATCACAACCCCCACTGTTGGTTGGAGGCCCTTTCATTGGCCCTTTGATTTCTCCCAGGATGCCTTGTGGTGAAGGTTTCCCATCATTGCCACCATTTTACTTTGTTTGGTTCAAAACAGAGGAGCACCGCCCTGCAGCTGGATCTTGATGCTTGAACCAAATCCAAATCCCTGGTCAGCAGATACCAACAAGAAAGGTAAGGGCTTGAGGCCTTATGCTCCTAACCCCAGTTGAATAATGAAGGTTTGTGTTTGCTCATTAAATTATTCTGAATTAATTATAATTTATAAGCTGCTTCCAAGTTACACCAAGACAGGTTTAAGGCTTTTGAACTGCAACTTCAGATGTTTTACTTAATTTCAGAGTTAGCTAGCCTCAAAAATATTTGAGTTTTGCTTCTAAAGCTAAAACTTTCTCCAGAGCAGCTGTTTCCTCAGCATCAGTTCTAGATGTTCTGTAACCGTCAGACTGTGGTTCTGCTGGAACTTTAAAACAGAACGCAGCTCACCCCGTCATTCCCATCTCTCTGTTTCATCGGGTTTGGGTTTAGGAGTCCTATGACGGTGCCTGAATCCCTCTTCCAGTGCTCGTGGTCGCCGAACAGGAAGAGAGAAACGAACACGTCCAGGTTGTGGAGGTCACTTACGCAGCGACTCTCAACAGATCAACTGACAAGAACTACATAAACTCTGAGACCGGTGAGTGTTTAAAGCAAACACAAAGCTTCTGAACGGTTTGAACCGTACAGATAGAAAGAGTTCACTCAGCTGGATAATGTGCTGGATAAACGTGGGAATGTGCTGGATAATGTGAAGAAACTTGAAGACGTTCAAGTGGAAAGATTATTTTTACTTTTTTAACCTTTTTCTGTTGTCCCTCCCCCCATCCCCCAATGCTGTTATTGCATGAGCACCCTGTGAGTCATCAAGGCCTCTAATGACCGTCAGGCTGATGTTCCTCATTTGCATGTGAACAAACTGTTTTGATTTACATTGTTAAACCTGTTTGTCCAGTAAGTGGTGGAACTGAAACTGAGGCTTGGGGTTAGGGTTAAACTCTCATTGACAATGGCAAAAAACATTTATTCTGTTCCTAAATCTACTCTTTGGAGACGAACTCATCTTGTTGCCAAGCGGAAATTTAAGTGTTTAGATGATGACCAAGATGATTCTCAAGATTTTGTTAAAAATTCTCCTGCATTTCAGCATGAAGTCATTGCCATGCATAGTGAACACAGTGAATCACTTGAAAGTTCTGACTCTCTTCATGATGATGGCACCAATGAACCATGCAGAAACTGTAGATATTCCTGTAAATGGGTCCTTTTCAGATGATGATCATGGCAGTATTCATTCAGACCATCATGCCAATCATTCTTATGATTTTCCCTCTGAATTGGATGTTCACATTTCACATAACTCTGAACTTGAACCAGATCGCTCAACAGATTGTTCTTCCTTACTGACGGTGAACAAGCCACCTATCAACATTTGCTGGGATGGATGTTTTTATTATTATTTATTAATCCAGTTATAGGGGAGACCCCAGCAAGGCACTGTGCATTTTCCAGATTGCCTTTGCATATGACTAATTACTCTTTTTTGTTTTTGTTTGTTTTTTTGCAAATGCAGATGGAATCATGAATGGGGATTCTGCGGCAAGAGAGGATTTTATAAGGACTCATGCTGCAGAGCATTTAAAACATGCAAAAAGGGTAGAGGACATGCGCTCACACTGGACAATTAAAACGTGTCACAAAGAAGTGGAGGTGGGGCTTTCACACTGGACATTTAATGCACCACAAAGAAGTGGACACTGGACATTTAATGCACCACAAAGAAGTGGAGGTGAGGCTTTCACACTGGACATTTAATGCACCACAAAGAAGTGGACACTGGACATTTAATGCACCACAAGAAGTGGAGGTGGAGGGTCACACAGGACATTTAAAATGTGCCACAAAGAAGTGGAGGACACGGGCTCACACAGAACTGAGGAACACATTTTTTGGGGGGAGAGATGCAAATACAGGTGCTGGTCATAAAATTAGAATATGAAAAAGTTTATTTATTTCAGTAATTCCATTCAAAAAGTAAAACTTGTATATTATATTCATTCACACAGACTGATATATTTAAAAAAAAATTCTTAATGTTGATGATTATAACTGACAACTAATGAAAAGCCTAAATTCATTACCGGTAACAGAAAATTACATTACTTGAGATAAAAAATAAAAAAAAGGATTTTTATAGATGTTGGCCAACTGAAAAGTATGAACATGGTACCATGGTCCTTGCAAAAGGACCCCCAACTAAGTATTCAAAGATGTACATATTGTACATTTCATGTTCATAGTTCTCAGTTGGCCAACATTTATAAACATTTTTTTAAATTAATCTCAAGTAATAGTCTAATTTTCTGAGGTACTAAATTTAGGGTTGTCATTAGTTGTTGGTTTTAATTATCAGCATTAAAAGAAATAAACTTGAAATCAGTTTAATGAAAGTTTCACTTTTTGAATGGAATTACTGAAATAAATCAACTTATTTAAAATATTATGACCAGCACACTTTTTAAACATATTTGTGGTGGGACTGTAATTTTATATAGCTTTCATATTTCTTGTGTTACTGCCAGTGTTGCAGCTATAAATCCAAAAGAAAAATGAAGGCATGTTAATAAAAAACAAAAACAAATTAATGTTAAGTACAGACCAAAGCTATGTGAGCTGTGTACTTTTAGATTTGTACTGGTACATTTTGTTTTGCCACCAGTTGATAAGCTCCCTCCAATGTAATTCTAAAGCTTTTGTTTTTTAAAGGTACCAAAGGTGGACTTTTCCATTTTATGTGTTATGCTGTTCTGTTAATCCTTTAATTTATGTTAAAGAGGATAAAGGAAAAATGTAAGGAGTGATTTGTAAACCTTAAACCAACGGTTTCCACCATGTTTCCTGCTGTACAATGGATGGTCAAATGTGGTTCCTAGCTTTGTTTGCCTCAACGCAGTTTTGAAGTAGATGCATTATATTTTTCATATGCATAGCATGCCATGTACAGATTCTTTTTGTACCTATTTTTGTACCTATTTTGTTACAACTGATGCCAGTTATGCATTTTTTTTATTCATATACGGATTTGTTTTATATTATGATACTGATGCCTTTATGTGTAATAAACTGATTCTTTTATCATAACTTTCGACTCTGTTATTTTTAATGTTAGTACTGTAGAATTAATTCATAGCCAAGAGTTATTTGCACAACTACATATCATCATGATTCCACTAATAAATCTCAATTTAAAACTGTGGATTGGGAACTTGAAAAGTTTGTGTTGTCTGAACGTTGAAGGGACAGTTTCTGAACGTTCAGGGGACAGTTTCTGAACATTCAGGGGACGTTGTCTGAACGTTCGGGGGACAGTTTCTGAACATTCAGGGGACGTTCTCTGAACGTTTTATGGAGTTTCATTTGGACGTTCAGTGAACGTTTTCTGCAAACGTTCAGAGGACGTTGATGACAACGTTCAGAGGACATTGTCTGAACGTTCAATGTTAGCTGGGTTGCATGGTAGTCTGCCGCCACCGGTTTATGAATGTGTGTAGCATTCAATATATGTATAGCACTTTGAGATTTTCAGTAATGAAAAGTGCGTTATAAATTGAATTCAATTATTATTATTATTATAATAGGGAGTGGTGGCGCAAAGGTTAAGAAGGTGCGCTTGTGATCGGAAGGTCGCCGGTTCAAGCCCCGGTACCGACAACATCAAAGATGTGGGTGGGATAAGTGAAGTGGTCACACCTATCTCCACCCTCATCTGCCCCACTCTGGGCCCTTGAGCAAGGCCCTTAACCCACACCATCTGCTCCCCCGGGAACCCTAGATATCAGCTCTCTGCTCCACACAGAGGGCTGTGGTTGCTCGGTGGTCTGTGGTTGTGTCAGGAAGGGCATCCGGCGTAAAAACAACTGCCAAATCTTCATGCGACTAGATCGCTGTGGTGACCCCTAACGCAGGGAAAAAGCCGAAAGAAGAAAAAAAAAAAAAAAAAAAAAAATTGTGTATTTAATGCTGGCCCTTCTTACCATAGACTGACGTCTTCGTAAGGTAAAGAGCTGTTCGATGCTACCCTAGTGGACCGGCGTTTAGCGGATGTCGCCCGGCGAGTGTGCCATGTTCTGGTTGAACTTGTTTAAAAATAAATTCCCTCTCTCTTCCTCCTTTCCTTAATCCTTCTCTTATCTTGCCAGTAAATTAAGCTAAAGTGCCTTCAGATATAAGTTAATTACCATCTCATAACTTGATCTGTTGTCTCCTTAAATATTCATCGACTAGTAGAATTGACGCATCTGTTTGATGCATGTAATATATAAAACAATGTAAAATACTAAAAGCAGGAACATGTCTGTCTGTGTTGATTTATGCCAAGAACTTAGCAGATGTAAAGCTATTTAATATTTTATTTAATCCATTTATTCATTCATTTAAAAGAGATAAAATAAAACAAATTCATCAAAAAGAAAACATTCAATGAAAAGAGTGCAGAAAGAAGAGAGAAAAAAATCTTACATCACCCCCTTTACATTGAACCAGTCTGTCCCTTGGCTTGTAGCAAATTTGTTTTTTTTGGCCCTCCATGTATTTGACTTTGACACCCTTGGCTTATGCAATAGGGAGCACATCACCCGTCCAAAACTAGCCTGGTTTAAACCAGACCCTTGTCCTTCACTTCGCTTTGGACTAGGGTCTGGCATCTCTGCCATAGACAACGATTTCTCCTGGAGATTTTTGAATGGACCAATCAGAGAACAGGAGGCAGAGTTTTGTTAGTTTAGCCTGGCGAGGTCCAGGCTATCAGATAAATTGCTCAGAAACCACTCGGTGGATATTTTTTCTGCCACCAGTGTGTAATTATATGTCTTTAATTTACTGACTGTTGGCCTAGATGAAACATTTGAGATAAAATTCGATTTTTTATCATTTATTTTCGTAGCGCACCCGAGGCTGTTTGGAAAATATCAAACCGAAACTATTTAATATCCAGCAGATTTGACCATTTCGTGAATTGATTTAGGAACTGTTAAGCTCAGGAACACTTCTGATATAACGTCAGCTATGAAATATATTTTTTCTCAGCAGAGAAATAATAGTTTTTTACCTTGTTTTGATGAAAATTCGTTCGTGGCGGCAGCCATTTTGAATGACGACGTCAGTCGACATCGTTCAAAACTCCGCCTTCTGCTCTCTGATTGCTCAGGAACACTTCTGATATAACGTCAGCTATGAAATATATTTTTTCTCAGCAGAGAAATAATAGTTTTTTACCTTGTTTTATTGAAAATTCCTTCGCGGCGGCAGCCATTTTGAATGACGACGTCAGTCGACGTCGTTCAAAACTCCGCCTTCTGTTCTCTGATTGGTCCGGTCAAAACCTACCGGAGATATCCTTGTGGATGGGAGAAGTCCCAGACTGTGCAGTGAAGGGAAATGAGAATTGAGCGGAGCTGTGCAGGAAGGCGAGGGCCAGGCTAGTCCAAAACCTATCATCTCTCCATAATGGATATACGTCCAATCCAACTTCCTTTGCTGCATAATGTACATTGCATTTATTCTAGCGTTAGGTAAATGTATCTTGAAGGAGAATAGCACTTAAATAAAAGTCCAACAAGAATATTCATTTAGAATTAAAAATAACTCCATAATAGATATAATGTATGTAATAACCAATCAAGTTGCTCCTGTCCAAAAACTCTGTCCAGACTTTAAGTAAGTTTAGGGTCTGGTTAGCAGAGTATGGAGTTAAATTTGTTTCACAATTATTCAATGAAAAAAAAAACTAACCTCAGTTAAAGGTGCAATATGTAGTTTTTGGAACACGCTGGAACTTAGAAAAATTTTGAACAGAGACACGTTTCTGGTCCCTCCCCCTTGCTCTCGCTGAACTTCAGCTCAGCCTCCATAGCTCCGCCTCCACTGCATGTCCTGTCGCAGCCGCTGCGATATTCTATGTTTATATGTTAATAAAACGTTCTAAAAAATAAAATAAAAACATGGAGCGCTGGTCCAGCACACCAGAACACCAGGAAATCTGCAGAGCCTCGCGCAGCCACGTTGAACCCGAGTTTAATTCGCTCGTGACAAATTCATTAATTTCCTCATCATTTCAGTCATGGAGTCAGCGGAGGAGGAAGCGATCACTTGACTTTTGGCAAAAAACAAAAGAAAAGTCCAGATCAGGGATGAAGAAGGGGAATTTAATACATTTGTGTCACATACAAAACAGTCCTGCATCGCTTTGCAATCCTTTGAACGAGAACGTGCGCGGCCGCTGGGGCTGGGACAGGCGGGGGCGTGGGTTAGGAGCGTGAGAAGTGAGAAGCTCTGTTTTTATTGGCTGGTTAAAAACTCTGTTTTTATTGGCTGGTTAACGGCGGGTCACTGTGTTTTAAAATAAAATGCTTTTAGAGAAGCAAGGGGACTATAGTTTTTTTCAGAGATTACTTGTCTAACATCAGTCTGTAGGAGATAGTGACAAAGTGAAGAAATATGTTAAAATATATTTTTAGAAAACTTACATGCAGCTTTAAGTAAAATAAAATTGTAATCAAAACTTTTGGAATTGTAACAATTTCTTCTTTTTTTTTTAAACAAAAACTTTTGTTTAAAAAAAACTTCTTTTTTAAATTAAATAACTAATTTTTCTCTCGTGAACTTAAAAAGTTATTTGCAAAACATAAACTTTTATTTGCACACATCAGAAATCTTTTTTTGCTATTTTAGACTCTGCCCACGACGTCATGTGAGAATCGCAAGCAAAACTTTGAATGACAAACAAAAACTTAGAATAGCAAGCAAAGATTTCTGTCATGCGCAAATTAGTTTGTTTTGCAAATAATTTTTTTCACTTCTTGAGACAAAAATTTGTGATTTTAATATAAAAAAAAGTTTTTTAAGCAAAACTTTTATTTGTTTAAAAAAATTACAATTCAAAATGTCTTGATCACAATTTTATTTTATGTAATTGAGGTTAGTTTTTTTAATAGAATAATTGGGAAACAAATTGAACTCCAGAGGTCCCATTTTCATAATTTTACTGTATAGATTACAGTACACTAAAAAGTTGCACTGTGCCCTTGTTTTTCAATTTTGTAATTTATCATTGTTTATTAAACTCTGAAAGCTATGCGACTTTGTTAATATTCTGTCCTAAAATGCGGTTAGATGTGCCCCTTTTTTTTTTTGAGCACCTGCCCCTTTAGTGGGCTCTGCACGTCCCTGGTCCAGGGGAGAGTGTGAACACAGTCTTGCACATCAAGTGTTAAGAAATTGGTCAACATACATGACTCCTCAGAGCTACATTAGAAGCTCTTGAGGCCTCCACTGAATACCAGCTCTGAATTGTAGGTACTGGTCATAAAATTAGAATATCATGAAAAGTTGATTTATTATAATTGGTATTGGCATCAAATGTAGAAATGCAGATAACAAATAACTTATACTGTAATGCATGACATTATCTTGAAGTGCAACTTCCAGTTGAGTAAAATGATTAGTTTTCTGGATAAAATACAACAAAAACAGAATATTTAATACACTAACATATTAGTTCAATTTAGTTGAATTTTTAATCCATTCCATCCTGACTTGTTTTTTTGAGGCTCATGAGCAAGACAGATTTATTTGTAACCTGTTTGTAACCAACCGCATGCATCTTGCTGTTACATTATACGTCCACCAGGGGGCGCTGCGGGTTTTTCAGACTGTCGTTCCTGCAGCGGAAGTGGAGCCGCATCGTAAAGATGGCTGACAGTGGAGTCACAGGTGATTGGAAATATGCGTAACAGTTGGGCTTTTAACACCATATTCAGCTGTGTTGTGCCTTTTAGCTGGTTGTAAAAAGAAACAATTCTGAAAACACAGCTCTTGTTTTGGAGGTGTTCAGTTTTTGCTTCTAGCCGTTTTATTTCTCAGAAATAAGCGCTGCTAATGTTAGCATCAGTGTTTGACTGCAGACTGTGATGGTGTTGCATCATTTATTTCGTTAGTATTGTTTGGATTACTAAACAAGTTATGGATAATTATATGCAAATAAGCAGTTTAATTGGTGTGAACACTGTAAACCTACGAAGTTCAACACTAATCAAGGTGAACGCTCATGCATCCTTTGCTTGTTTCACAGATGGAGACGAGAAGACAGATGATATTGAACGTTCAAAGGTTTTTTTTTATTTAAGTTATATAATGATTCTTTTTACAGCCTCACGCGAGTTTATTTGCAGTTATGGTAACTATATAATTTTTTGTCACCTCTTTGTTTTTGTACAATCATATGGAACTAAACAGAGTGAAGGGAAAGAGCTGTCCAAAGAGGAGAAGCAGCGGCTGAGGAAAGAGAAGAAACATCAGAAGAAAAGCAAGGAGAAGAAAGATGACAAGGCTTCAAAAGAAGGTGGAAAAGAAAAGAAGTCAGCCACCTTAGCTGCTCCAGCGTCGCAGCCACCATTGCAGACAACGGTGAAAGGTGCATATTATTTGGATGATGCATCACTGCACAAGTCCTGAGTCGTGCCTACGGTAGTTTTCTATTTTCCTTCAAGGAGCCAGACTTTTGTTGTCATAAGTGATCACTAAAGTGGTTATTGTGACAAGTAGCTTTTGTAAGTAATCTTGAGCAGTAATTTCCTGATTTTCTCGTTCACTCATTTTCAGTTTATTTCAAATTTAAGCTTATAAAGCTCATGATCCAGTGTTGTATACTAGACAATTTGGTGAAGAAGCTGTTTATTTTTTAAGACACCTTGTTACCAGCAGCCTGTCACAAGGAAGCTATTCTGATTTCTTCATCTAAGTCTTTGCAGAAAATCAAAGATAACACGGTTTAACATGTAAAATTGTATTTTAGCACCAACAAGGTGATTCCCAAATAACTAATAGCTTTAAAGTTGTTACACAGCAGATGCCTCTCATGTCTGACAGCTCTTTGTTGGATTTTCCTCCCTGGTTCTTAAACGCAGGACTTTTATCTTCTGTAAGTAGTATTTACCGGTAGGCCCGACACTTCTTATTTTGTCCAACACTTTTTTAGTTTCCTCAGTTTTTTTCAGCACACACCGCAGAATATGCTGTGATAGTCTGGTACAAAAATGGGACAGAACGAGTGAAAAAGCATCCAGAGTCCAGCCATCCATTATCTTTACCCGCTTCTTCCATTTTGGGTTATGGGGGTCGCTTGTGCACTGCCATCACTGTGTGGGAGGCGGGGTGCACCCTGGACAGGTCGCAAGTCCATCACAGGGCCACATAGAGATAAACAACCATTCAGAGAAGTATATTTAAAGACCTTCGTAAAGCCCAAAGAACAATTGATCAAGATCAATTTATAGTATTAAAAGAAAGTAAACCCTCAAACTATAGAGAAATTATGAGGGATTCAAAACGTTTCAACAATATCACACTTCAACATCTAATGTATTAAAGTGTTACCTTTACCATTATTACATTTTATTATAGCATTTGCATTTGCTGTTAGTTCCCTCAGCAGTGCCTACTCCTGCACCAGTTTCTGTGCCTGCCTCCTCTGAGGCCCCCGCCCCTGCAGACAAGCCTGCCAAGACTAAGGCTGAACTGAAAGCTGAACGGAGAGCCCGACAAGAGTCTGAGAGGTCCAGTAAACCGGGCAAGAAAGGGGATCCGGGACAGCAGACTGCCTCTGGCAAACCGAAGGCACCGCCCAGTGAGCTGCAGCCAGGTACCGGTACGGTTGCACCCACAGTGAAGGACAACACCAGTAGTGACAGTCAGATAATGACACATTGAAATACTGATGAGCCATGGTATTCTATCACAGTTTATTTTGTGGTTACAAAGCTAAAGTCGGCCTATAGATTCCTGGTAAGTTATAATCAGCGAAACAATGACGGGATATAATCAAAAAAGGCGTTCAATACAGGATCAACTGGACTTTATTTGTAATGACGGGATATATTTCCCTGTGCCTACAACCTGCACCTTGCTGTATAAAAGAACACCTGTTTAGAAAAGCATGCGGCTTAGGCTTGTCTGAACTGATCTAGAAACACCCCAGAGACCTACAGCAAAGAAAGCAAGGCCATTTTGTTTTGGCTCATTATAGCATGAGATTAAAACAAATTTTCTTTGTGTTTTCAGTGGTGAAGAGGCTCCCTGAACACGTTCAAGTAGACAACCCAGAGGTTTTAAAGAAGCTGGCCAAGAAGCTGGAAAGACAACAGGTTGGACATGTCAATACGTCACAAACACTTAAAGCAATTGTGTTTTTCGACTAAACATGCCTTGAATACAAGCTGTCACTGCGTACCGGTAGTTATGAATTAACTGGAAGGTTTGACTGTTTCATTGAATTGCTTAAACATTTGTGTTTAATGTTATTAGTGTGGTTGTTGTAATCCACACAAATTACTACAGCCTTAATTACTTTATTTCACCCTTGCACACACTTGCTGTCGGTCAGAATTGTACGTGATTGTACCTAACGCTTTCTTTCAGACACCAGTTCACTGTGCTACTAAAGAGGTATCAAAGTGGGGGGTTTAAACAGTGTGTGTTATTAACATTGTCCGGTCAGAGTGTTTTATAAAAAACTAATCCTTAATGCTTGCAGTTCAACACACTAATTTACAGTTAGTATTTTAGGCTGTTTTTCCGCTCCCATCAGGACAGACGCTTCTAGACGTGTTCATTTTACTGTAGCTGTTGTGTTTGCAGTAATCGCCTAAAGCGCTGAGCTGCTTCCTGTGAAGGGTTTTGAGTTTAATCCATCCTGCTCTATTGCTAAATCATTAAGTTGTGCTTCAGCAGCAAAAGAAAATCACGTAGCATTATGGCTTTTTTTGTTGGTTGAGGTTTGAGAATTATTAATTTAGTGTACTTTTTGTGTCAAGGTTGTTCTATAATTTGTTTTCTTTGATCTTACTTTTAGTCAGAAAAGTTGTGCGTTGTGTTGTTTCAGATCCCACTACGCTCGGACTACGGCTACAAAGTCAGCTTGTTTTCTCACCTTCACCAGTACAGTCGCAAAGCCCCTCTAACGCAACAACTCAGGTAAATCTGGCTGCACTCCATAAAGAGCAGCAGGCTGGAGAGTTTTAGCCTTCATTCCCTTAAATGGCTTTTTGTCTTGTTGATGAATATTATTTTTGTTGCTGTTTGCAGCATTCCTTCAACAGTGATTCATCCTGCTATTGTTCGACTGGGCCTTCAGTATTCCCAGGGCATCGTGGCGGGGTCAAACGCTCGCTCTGTTGCTCTGCTTCACGCCTTCAAACAGGTGCTCTTCCATAAAGTGTAGACCTGTAAAAACATACCCATTAAATTGACTGTACTTATACTTTTCTATCTTGTTAGGATACTCAAAGCACTTTAAACTACAATCTGTGTCCTCATTTACCCATTCATAAAGCACTCTACTACAGTATATACAAATAATAATCAGAGCTTTATCACAGTCATACACTGATGGGACACACATCGGAGGCAATGAGGGGTTCAGTGTCTTGCCCAGGGGCACTTCGGCATGTGACTGCTGGTGGACTCGAACCTCCAACTCTTGCATTGGAGGACGACTGCTCTAACCACTCAGCCACAGCCTCTTCTTGTTAAGAGTAATTTGTAATTAAGATGGCATCGACTATCAATAGTAAACAATCCTGTTTAAACAATTTAAAGACATTTTAGACATCAGTCCTACGTTATGTTTCACAGACATGGTACTTCTGTACAGACAAACTGCTTTTTTCTGGCAGATTGATTGAAGTGCGAATGTTTTCAGAGCCACTAGGTGTCGCTGTATTCTCCAAGAACATGCAAACACTACTTACCGGTACAGAGAAGAAAACAGGCTTTCTCTGCTTGGTTTTGAAGCCTGAATTTAGACTGAAATCAAACCCAACAAATTGATTCAGAACACTGGACTTAACTTTTGATTCTTGAAGATGTTTTGCTTCTTATGGCATTTTGTTCCTCGGATGAGAAGCTAAACATCTGCAGGAGTCAAGAAAGAAGTCCAGTTTAGAGAATTAACAGCAGCAGGGTTTGATATCAAATCTTCGTTAGTTACCTCATTAAATTTTTTGTTTGTTTGTTTAATCATCAGGTAGTAAGGGACTATACTACACCTCCAAACGAAGAGCTATCTAGAGACTTGGTCAATAAGCTGAAACCTTATATCAGGTAAAAAAAAATAAACATCAGTTTAGCCATGAATGTTTATGTAACTATTAGTTTTATTCAGAAATGTCACTCTGTGTTAATAATTTAATATTTTGTAAACCAAACAGTTGATTTCCACTGCTTCAGTACATTAAAAAAAATAATTAGCCTTTTGTTTTTGCAGTTTCTTGAATCAGTGTCGTCCTCTGTCAGCCAGCATGGGAAACGCAATCAAATATGTCAAGAAAGAGATCTCCAATATTCCCAGTCAATGCAAGGAAGAGGAGGTTGGTGTGTGCATTGCTACGTTACAGGTTTTAAAGCGTCACACATATCCGGTTCTGGACTTTGGTCTGTGAGGGCAGCTGCTGTGGTCCTTATTATCATCAAGCTGAGGACCGGACCTGCTGGCAGGCTGCTAACAAGACCATAATGGAACCATGATGTTNTGCTCGTGCACGCGGAGAGGTCATTTACATAATTCCCACCCCTCAAAACACCATATAAGGCTACGTTTCCTGCCTCAGAGAGCAGGAAGTGTCCGTTCATAAAATGACAGCGAAAAGCCAAAGAATGGCATGAAATAACCACTGCTGTTAATGTTGTGTCTCCCGTGGGTCGTACAGTATCAGAAATCAAGAAAAAATGGTTTGATCTGAAAATGGCTTCAGAAAACGTCTCGCCGCAGCACGGTGCTGGAGGTCAAGGAAAGTCTGCGTTACCGAGATGGATGGAAAAATAAATGTCATGTCAAAACTCCAACTGTGCGCTCAACTACAGCACGAGTGCGTGTATGCAGCTTATTACACAAGCGCTCCTGTCTTGTCTGAGGGCTGTTTAGAGGTGTCATAAGCCATGGGGCTAATGCATAGCCTCGATCACCTGTGGAAAATAGTGAGTTATAGGTAAATGATCAGAGAATAATTCCAAATCCTCAATTACAAATTAAAAAGTTACCAACAAGCCAGCCATCTCGCCCCGGCGCACCTGCCGTGAAGGGGGAGGAAGTCTGTAGCTCCAGTGTTTTGTGGGAAAGATTAATAACTGCCGAAGGAATCATTTCCTCATACACTGGAGCTGCAGTCTTCCTCCTTCTTCATGGCAGGAGCGCACAAAACACGGTCCCGTCAGAACCGCTGTCAGAACCGCTGTCAGAACCGCTGTCAGAACCGCTGTCAGAACCGCTGTCAGAACCGCTGTCAGAACCACTGTCAGCACACGGGCTGACAGGGTGTTAATTTGAGGAGGGCTTTGATGACCAAGGGGAGCGCACGACTCACCGAAGCCTGCGACACACCAGACAAATTAAACTTAAAATTATAATTCTATTTCAAACAGAATAACCTATTGTCACAAATAATTATGGTGCGTGATTTCTTTGGACTCAAAATATTTTCTGAATAACGAAATATAAAGTTATTAGTGAAGAAAATCCGTCTGGATGACAGCAGACTACTGCTCGTAAATTATACGACAGGTCTGGACCACTCGTAGATTTTGTTCGTATCTGAAAAAAATCTTAGGATACGAAAACATTGTTGATTGCCACAAATGCTCCTAAATCACTCGTACGCACAGTTTAAGAACAAATCTGTGCGTACGAACGGTTCTTGCATGAGGCCCAATGATTTTTGCAATGGTTGAGAGCAAAACATAAATATCAGTAAACAGTAGCATAAAAAAATCAGCAATTTCCGACATTAATGTTCCTTTGAGTCACATTTTCATAAGATTTACCTCCAGCACAAAGCTTTAGCATAAACTTACATAAGGAAGTCTCTACTGAGAGGTTCTGTGTTGTTTATGGTTTCTTGTGTCATCTGCCCTGCCTTCTTCTTCTTAGTGGTGTTTATTGGTGGTTGGCAGACTAACGTAAAGTGCATTACCGCCACCTACAGAGCTGGAGTGTGGACAGGAGATAAACAGAAAAAAAAACACTAATCCCGTGCAATGAACGAAATATAACTACGAAACCAACTCCAGCAGGACCGTAACAGACAAATGAATAAATAAATAAATAGCAAGAATAAGGTCCCTACAGTGAAACAGGAACAGTAAAACATGCACACGAACACTAAGTCCCACCGCCAGACTGAGACAGCATTACTCCTTTACCCATCATGCCCTCAACAGCTTCCCAACCAAGATCAGTAACATCCAGATATTTTTCAGCAGCCTTTACAATAATTTTGATCTTTTCAGTCCGTCTAACCGTCTGAGCTGAACAATTAATCACTTCCACCATGAATAATACAAAATTATTTTTGTTTACAATCATTGAATCAGTTGAAAGTGAAGAGCATCCAGCACAATTCTGTGGTACTACGACTGGAGCCACAGTCGGAACAGGTCTCACCGGTATAATCGGGATTCTTTTAGCAGCTTCAGCGTAGGTAATGCCTTGAAGTTGGAAGTAAGGGACTATACTACACCTCCAAACGAAGAGCTATCTAGAGACTTGGTCAATAAGCTGAAACCTTATATCAGTTTCTTGAATCAGTGTCGTCCTTTGTCAGCCAGCATGGGTAACGCAATCAAATATGTCAAGAAAGAGATCTCCAATATTCCCAGTCAATGCAAGGAAGAGGAGGCAAAGAATAAACTCCTCAGCTGTATGGAGTTGTACATTAAAGACAAGATCATTCTTGCTGCTAAAGCTATCGCTGAGTCCGCCATAGAAAAGATCAGCGACGGTGACGTTATTCTAGTTTATGGATGCCCCTCTGGTCAACCACATCCTGTTTGAGGCCTTTGAGAAAAGAAGGAAGTTCCGTGTCGTAGTAGTGGACAGCAGGCCGCGGCTGGAGGGCAGGGAGGCTCTGAGGTGCCTCGTCCAGAGAGGCATCAGCTGCACCTACGTCCTCATTTCGGCTGTCTCCTACATCCTTCCAGAGGTATCAAAGGTGTTCCTTGGTGCTCAAGCTCTCTTGGCCAACGGCTACGTCCTGTCTCGAGTTGGGACTTCTCAGATTACTCTGGTGGCCATTTTAACGTGCCTGTGCTGGTTTGTTGTGAGACCTACAAGTTCTGTGAGCGGGTGCAAACGGACTCCTTCGTATCCAACGAACTCGATGACCCAGATGACCTCATCGTGACCCGTAAAGGTAAAACTCAGTTGGAGAACTGGCAGGAAGTGCCCTCTCTTGGTCTGCTCAACCTGGTGTATGACGTGACGCCTCCTGATTTTGTGGATCTAGTCATCACAGAACTGGGAATGATCCCGTGCACCTCAGTCCCGGTGGTGCTGCGAGTTAAAAACGTGGACCAGTGAACAGCCTTCATTTCAGTTTGTGCGCACGAGTCCTTGCACACGACACGCTATATCGTGCTTTTAGCATGCAATAAATGTATATCAGAAATGGAAGTTCACCCATCGGACTTCTTCTGCCCTTTTGCTAACCGCACAGCCACGATAAGCAGCTGTGTGTTCATCCCCACAGTTACAACACTTAACCGGGACGTCACCACCACACTTCCCATACTCATGTTCACCACCACATCGACCACACCGCTGCTTCCCTCTACAAATTGCCGCAACATGGCCAAATCTTTGACACTTAAAACAACGTAAAGGTGGAGGAATGAACTGTTTAACTTCATAACACATGTAGCCAATGAAAATTTTACTGGGCAAGGTGTCTACATCAAACGTAAGCAAGACCGACAGGCTATCACATCTTTCCCCATCCTTTGTCGTCCTCAAACGCCGAACGTCTGTCACACTAGCACCATGTATATTCTCCCGAATTTCCACCACAGGGACTTGTAAAGGGACGCCACTGATGACTCCCTTGCACACGGTCAGTATCAACTGGACTGCACTCAACGGTCTTTCCATCTATGTTGACAAGCTTAACGGCTTTATCCAGTTGAACGCTGTCTCTGCAGTGAACAAACAACGCCCCACTACGCAAAACTTTGGCACAATGGACGTCACCAATCAGTTTATACATTGATGTGGACAGCCACACTGGATTCCAGGCAGCAAAAGACTCCCCCTCTCGAACCAGTTTGAAAATAACCTTATGGTCATCCTTAGGTTTTTTCGCCTCAATCCGACTGTCAGTGTCCGAACCTGAAACACCCACAGCAGACCTCTGCTTTTTCCGCTTCTGCCTGCTAACAATCACACTCCAATCCCCATCATTCCCACCACAAGCCTCATCCATTCCATTAAAGTCACTACCCGAGTCATCAGAACTATCTGCTACCTCCTGTCCAGTCACAGCCCTGTCGCTGCCAACCGCCCCACCAGATTGACGACTCAACTCCACCGTCCGTCCAAGTTGCCGACTTGGCCTGGCTCCCTCCCTCCCGAGAACCAGAACCCGACCCACGTCCCGGAGGCGACCGCCTCCGGCTCCGACCCATCACGTCGCCACTCCTGTGCGAACCTGAAGTACGAGGCTTCATACAAACTCTGCCAACATCTTTCTCCTTCTTCTTCTTCATAACACATACCATCCTTCCTACTTCCCCAGCAACCGCGTTTCCTCCCAATCACCGACCGATCCCTGTCCTGCCTTGCTCTGTGTTTCCTGTCTCATGTTGCCAGCTCCTGTCACACCTGTTCTCTATCCCAATCACCCCAGGTGTTCATCCTTGTCTCTCATTAGTGTCCCTATAAGCTTTGTGTCAGTTTGTTTCTTCCCTGTCTGTGGATTGTCCTGTCTGAGGCGTCATGTTGTCTCCTTCTGTGTCTCCTCGACTAATGCAAGTTTTTGCTGCCGTGTCAACTCTCTGGTTTCTTATCGTGTGAATGTTTATGAAGCAGTCACACTATCGTGATCCATTTTACTTCTGTAAATTAAAAAGAAACTAAAGCTAAAAAGAAACTGTCCAGATAAACTGATTGAGAATGAGCGGATTTGATACCTGGACTATTGAGAATTAACTTTCTTTTCTTCACTTCTGTAAATTGTTCGACATCTTTCTCATTCCACAATTTTTGTGTTATTTCAACAAATCATGTATCAAAATGTTCAGCTCTTTGAGGAAAATCCTGTTATAAATATTGGAATTGGTGCAACTTCATTTATTATTTTTTAATATTTAGCTTTTCTGCCATTTTTTTTTCTCATAGAAAATGAACTGAGCTTTTTGTTTTTTACATCTTTCAAATGTTTGGATCTGCAACCCTTTACTGCTCATTTAACATTTTGTTTTGGTTCAACTTATTTCAGCTTCCTTGTGCAAATTTAAACTTTTTTTTTCAGCTGCTCTTTCAGCTGTTTTGTGCTCCATTCAGATTATTTCTGCTAACTACAATATGTTTTTGCTTCTTCTAACCTTATGCAAATTTAAGTTAGGTTTTCTCTTTTCAACTTATTTCTGGGTTTCTGCTTTTTCTACAATTTCAGCTACTATTTAGATGGTTTTTTTTTATTTCTAATCTTTCTAATTTTAGCTTTTTAAGCCAATTCCACAAAAAAATGTGCTCTCTCCACATCATTCTTGTAATTTAAGCTTATTTCTGCCTTTATTATCTACTTTTTGTCAGTCCCTCCACCCCTAAATTCAGCTATTTTCAGATTATTTCTGCTTTGTTTTGCTTATTTCAGCCCATTTTTGTAAAATTGTGCTCTCTCTCCTTCCTTCTGCTTATTTAGGCTTGGTCTACCTTTTTTTAGCTGAGTTTTTAGGAATTTCAGCTGTTTTCAGACAAATAAAAATTGTATAAATTTCTGCTACTTTCAGCATAATTCTTTAATTTCAGCTTGTTATGCTCCTTTCAGCTTATTTCTGATTTCTCTTTCAGCTACTTTTTATGCTAATTGTTTGTGCTAAATTTAGCTTTTTCATGCAAATTCCACGTTTTTGAGATCTTTTCAACTCATTGAACTTCCTTGGTAGTTTTAGCTTCTTTCTGACTTTTCAACTTGCTAATTTCAGCATTTTTAGCAAATTTCCTAATTTTTGTGCTAATTTTTTTCTTATTTAAACTTATCTCAGCAAATGCGTACTTTTGTCTGCTAAAAGCATCATCATCATCATTTCAAGATGTCTAATCATGGTTTTCATTAAAATCTTAAAAGGAATTCTGTTTCTAGGCTCTAAAGATATGTTTCCTAGTTTTTCCATGTAATTAAATGTTTTGATCTGTAAATCTCATAGCAAAAGATAAAGACGCATATTTTGAATATATGTGTTGAAATTGTCTTTTGTTTTTAAACAAAGAGCTGCAGTAGCGTGGTAGTCTATGCCAGTGGGTTTACTTCACATAACTTCCAGGAGAAATTTGAGATAAGTTGGCCTATTCAAGGCCAAGTGGGAAAGCTAGATTCAGATAACCCTAATTGTTTTGGGACAGACCAACTCTGATTTATTTAATCCTACTTCAAAGTTCTGCTGGTACCACTCAGTGGCGATCCAAACAGCCAGATTTTGTGGTCACTCCACTGTGCAGTGCTTATAGCCTTCTCTAAGGTCAATTCCTTCATGCCAGTGAGTTGCAGGAGCCACAAGTGGCCTGCAATTCTCAGAAATTGCATCCATCTTATTGCTTAGTTGGCAAAGCATCTGAGTCTGAGCACTAGAAGCACAATACTTTCCTTCACACAAGACAGGCAGCCTCACAACTACCTGAACCGTTGCCAACGTCTTCCAAATTTGTCGATATGCCAGGTACCCGCCAAGTCCAAAAAGCAGAAATCCTGTTATCATGGATCCAATTATGTACGCATCTCCAGCGTCCTCAACGAACAATATGGGCAGACACTAGTGTATTAACAGAGTACCCGAGTTTTTGACAGATCGAGTGCTTTGACTTCTATCGAGGCTTTTTTGTCCACCTCGGGTACCCGTAGTACGTCACATTTCACAGCGCGCGAGGTAGCTTTTAGCTTTTAGTAGACGCTACAAAATGGATTCCTGTGTGCGCACGGATGTTAATGGAGCAGGCCGTCTTGTCAAAAAGGTAAAACAGTTTATAATTTTATAAATTGCGCTACTCATTGAATCATCTTGTAGATTTTCTTTTCTCTGATCACCGTAGTAGATTGTGACAGCAGGGTGCAGTGTTGCATTGCAGGTCACATATATAACACGGCCGAAACGGCTTCCTCTCTCTCGTTTCACAGACAAAAAGCAACTAATATTCATCTCTCTAGACCTATTAAAAACCTATAAACACATTAATCTCTAAAAGTAAACCTAAATTACACAGCACTGCAGGCGGTGGTACGGTGTGGCTGTGGCCCCATTTGTTTTTTAAGTTTCGGTTTCAGCGCCTTACTTTCACTTTTAATATTAATAATAATAACTAATAGTTTTGTTTTTCCTGTGACTTATCTGCAGTATGATAAATGATAGGAGCATAATAAATGCTCCCAATGTTTTGTTGGTCTTTTTTTTCTTTTTGTAAAGACGTTTTTCTGCATTTATATTTATTTATTTATTTTGCATCATAAGACCCTGTGACGTCATCGGCTACTCGAGTGCCACTCTAGTTTTTTTATGTTAATGTCGAGGTTAAAAATTATGTACTCGTTCAACCCCTAGCAGACACACCATCTTCCACTGGACCCAGCAAACCATCCAGCTGTGGATGTCCCTTCAGGGCATGACGACTCTCTTTCTCCCTGTCTTTTCATTGAGGAATATTTTATCAACTGCAATTAGAGACCAGCTGACCTGATCCATATGATTCGGAAGATAAGTAAAGTGAGGCTCTAAGAAAGATTCACAGGACAAGAGCAAAAAGCAGAAGGGAGACAGGAGCGGAAGAAAAAGTGTCCGTCTTCGTCAAGAGCAAGCAGGAAGTGACAAATCTGAATATCACATTGAACGAGATATGGTCAAACCAAAAGAGCACCCCAAAAGAGAGAGGAAACTTTTCCATGATAAGTTTAATCTCTTGGAGCCAAAACTGCATTTATTATTATTAATAATAATAATTATTATTATAATAACAATAAACTTCCCCCAATATCAGCAAGATGAATGTGAAACGAGATTTTTTTTTTAATCATGATGTCACTGCTGACCTTACTTGGTACTTCATATATTTGTTTCACTAAAAATTT
>JBBPBX010012942.1:33633-53223 GCA_038048925.1 Garcialebias charrua
AACATTAAATTAACAAAACAAGTTGCAAACAATATCTAAACAATAACATACATAACAATATATCACTCTTCCCATTAACAACTCAAAAGTGTATAAGAGTTAATCATTCTTTTTTTATAAAGTTTCTTGAATTGGTTTATTGTAGAGCAATTTTTAAACTCCTCATCCAAACTGTTCCATAGTTTTACTCCATGCACCGAAATGCACATTTGTTTTAAAGTAGTACGCACAGTTTTACTTTTGAAATCTCCTTCTGTTAGTTCTATCACAAGAGCTTAAGACAAAGAACTTTGACTCTGAACTCTGTGCAAATCATTTTGTACAACTCTGAGTTGATTTCTGTTAACTTCTGTGAACAACTCAATTTAAGAAACCTTTTGTTTATGTAGCTGGGTCAGGTGTGGTTAAAATTGAGTACTGAAGTTTAAAAAAGGTTTAAAAATACTATTTTAAATAAATAAAATTGGTTAAAATGATTGTGCCTAAAAGTTACCTTTAAAAGCATGCAGGCCCGTTTGCAGAGGAGGTTTGGGACAAGTTTACACACTGACACCAGTTAAATTGCACAATTGTTTAATTAAATAAATAAAATCCTAAATTTAAAATATTTACCATTTAAAAAGGCAGTCAACTCCAATCAACATTAAAAGTGCAATTATGGCAGTACATTTAAAACAGGAAAATCACACACACACATATACACACACACACACACTTCCTACACCAAACCAGGAGTACTGTCACCTCCTGGAGGGATTCGGTAACAGTCACAGGACAGTTCAGAGTCCACCCTGGTAGGATCTGTCGTCCGGAAGAGACGCCACTCCAGCCGACGCCTGTTCAGTTGAGCTGGACGTCAGTCGACCCAACTCAGCCCGCAGGACGCGTGACGCGGCCCGCCCCACGCCGTCCAGACAGCGAGCACCAATCCAGGACCAGTCGGCAGTGGATGGACGACCCAGATGGATGCAGAAACCAGTCAGGACAGCAATAAACGAACACCCAGGACAAATAGCCGAGAGAAGGACGCCAACGACAAACAGCAGGGAACTAAAACTATAAATATTTAATATTAAAATCTAAAAAATAAGAGAACAGACAGACAAAATAGCGCTTTACTCACCACCGAGCTCCACCTCTAGCTGGAGAGGGAAGCTTGTCAGTGGTCACGAGAACAATAAATCATCGCCCAATTACGCTAGCGCGTGACACAGCCAGCAAACGCCGCCGGAAGGCGGATGACTTGTAATCACCCCTAGAGGCTGGTCCCGTTTTATACAGGAAGCCAGCCCCAGACCCACCAATCACATCACCTGTGTGGTGCATTTAATGTCCGCAGGACATCTTACCACATTTAGATGGGAAGTTTGGTAGGGGTTCTCTGCCATTTTATTTTAAACTAACTTTTCTCCTGTTTTGTGGCCAGCCGGGGAGCCTAGGAATTGTAGTTTTAGTTTTGTTAGATAAGAGGTAATTTTGTTTTCTAGCCAGACGGGGCGTTCTTTTGTTTGTTGTTTTGGCCTGACGTTGATGGCTTCCCCCACTGTCTGTAACACCCTTTAAATTCTTACTTTGATTAAATTATTGTAAATGCCAAGTTGGTTTGTTTTGGAGTCACTAGCTTGATATTTAGTTTACATTTTTTGTGCTACCCCTTTCACCTCCTAGACTTATTCCAGGGGTTGTAACATAAGTGGGGGCTCGTCTGGGATATATACTTTTTTTTTTAACATGGCAGAGTTTAATTTGGAAAATGTTGTTGTGAAACCTACCATAGAACAGGTTAATGTTTGCAGGAAGAATGATTTGTTTGAACTTGTTGCTCAAATTCCTGTGTCAAAAACATTTCTTAAAGGGGACCACATATTCAAAATTCACTATGTAATGTTTTTTTTACTCAACTTTGGGTATTTACTCCATAAAAAAACAGTCCTAAGGCCAAAAAAATGCACCCAGTGGTTTATTTACTCTAAGTAGATTTATTTAACTGTGATAAGATAGGTTTCGGTTTGAAATCATCGCGCCTGTTACGTCACAGGCGCGAGGACAACCCACCTCGAACCTGAGTCCAGCCCCCTCACCTAGCAACCCCTGGTGCGGCTCAACCCACTCCAGTATAAAAGAGTTGACGGTTGTTTTTCCTGATTTCATGGCTAAAAATGTCACAGAGTCTAGCCAGCTAACTCTCTGACCCTCGTGGCGCAGATAATGGATTTAAAATTGATAGTTTTCAGATGGGAACAGATGCGCATGTTTCTGTGTGTGTGTGTGTGTGTGTTGGTTTATGTGTCATTAGCAGGACAGACTACTTAACGCAACCAAACCCGTGTGTGCGCGTGTGTGTGTGTCCTCACATACAGGTTCAGCCTGAGCCAAGATCACTTGGAGCTCCTATTTAATTCCATCAGAGCGTCAGGTAGTGTTGATAAAAAGAAAGCCCGCTGTGAGTGTGTGTGTGTGTGTATGTGTGTGTGTGCCGGCCCGCACGTGCTCCTCGGAGGGACGCAGATAAAAAAGCCCCCGCTGTGCTGCTGTGCTTGTGTGTGTGTGTGCTTTGCTCCCCTACAGCTGCGCCACAGGCAGAAGGAGGGAGAGTCAGAGGGAGGGAGAGTCAGAGGGAGGGAGAGTCAGAAGGAGGCAAAAGAAACGTGCAGTAACGTGAGTTCAGACTTCCTCGTCTGCCTTTGGAGGGCGGAGTTAATGTAAGCAGATCTTTGAAGGGCGTGCCACAAGACCTCCTCATCATAAACCGGTCGTTCAAAACGAAAGTTAAAAATGGCAGAATTAAAAAGGGTATAATTGATTATCTAAGAATTATTTTGTGTATTAAATTGAATGAACACTGTTTTTTAACCCCAAAGAAATACCATAAAAATTTTAAAAAGCAATCTGTGGTCCCCTTTAAAAAAGACCTTAAGTCTATTGTTTAAAAGGGACTGTCTGACAAAGGTCTGCTCTCTAGATTGCAGAGTCCTGACCTGATGATGTTGATCTTCTGTGCTGGTCCATCTTTTTGGCCAGTGGCTGTTTAGTTTCCCCGATATAAGACTGATCACCCTCCTGACACTGAACAGTCCATACAATATTGCTGTTTGTGCCAGGGGACTGGATCTTTGGGATGAACCAGTCTTTGCCGTAATGTATTTTGGGGTTTAAAAGCCACTGGGACGTTGTGTTTAGAAAATAAACGTCTCAATTTCTCTGAAACTCCTGCAACATACGGAATGACCATTGGTCTCTGTGGGCTACACTCGTCTCCAGGCATGCGGTCACTTTTTCAGGGATGAAGATGTTCACATCCTTGATAGAAAGGAACGGTGGTTTGAGAGAGGAGTAAAGGAGGCCATGTTTGTGAAAAGAAACCGTCCATCATTAAAGAAGTGGAGGCCTCCGGGTTCAACTGTCCCCCTCTTACAATGCTGTTATTGCTAGTATCACTCTGGCCTCTTGTAAATAGTAAGCAACCGACAGGGTGCTATGATCCATTGTTAGGCTGATGGTCCTCCTTCATCATGTGAGCAGCTGGTTTTGGCTGTCAGCAGCAAACTGGTTGATCCACTGTCTGTGAGAGGGTGCTATTTATAAGACTGAGCTGAATTCATTCAACCTTTATTTATACAGGCTAGCCTCGTTGAGCCACGGGGACTCATTTACAAGAGGGACCTGTCTCACTCACACCCAGGGTCAATTCACCAATCAGCCTAACATGCATGTTTTTGGACTGTGGGAGGAAACCGGAGCACCCGGAGAAAACCCACGCATGCACGGAGAGAACATGCAAACTCCACCCAGAAAGGCCCCCGGACCGGGATTTGAACCGGGGACCTGCTCGCTGAGAGGCAGTAGCTCTACCAGTTGTGCCACCGTGCAGCACCGTCAGCACTGCCTCCTCTGAACACAGCGTCTCAGACTGAGGAAGTCTTTCGGACGAAAGACAAAACGTCTCTACAATTTTTTATTTTGTTTTGTTTTGTTTTTTGAATGTCCAGAGGACCAGACATAACTTTTTTAGATGTTTCTAACTGGATTATTGAGTATGCATCAGCATGATATTAAAATATATATATATATATATACTGTATATGTATATTTTTTTTATATATGCTATTCAACAATGTTCAGTCAGGTTATCTGGACGATTTCTTTTTTTTTTTGTGGTTATTGTTCTTGAGATGTTTTGTCCTTCATCCAAACGACTTTGTCAATCTGAGGAGCCACAAAACAAACTCAGTCCCACAAGCAGCACACTCCCATAGTGGACCAACCAGTTTGCTGTGATAATATGGTTACTGAGGCCCGCCCTCTTCCCCCATTGACTCCTCTGAGGCAGCCATAGCCAAAGTGGTTCAAAACCTTTTTTTTTTACCCGGATTATTGCATGAACTTTGATACTATGGTATTACTTGCAGGAAAAAAAATGTCTAAGACTTTTATTGGTTCAAAGTGTTTAAAAGTGAACAATAACTAAAATGTGACATGAATTTTGGGAGATTGAATACTGCTGCTGAAACTACAGATTTTAACATAAACCTGAATGAGCAACTGACAATTTATCAAGAGAAACAGTAAAAATGATCTACTATGTGACAGGATATGTAGAAAAGCCCCAGCTATAGTTTTCACAAACAGTAATACGGTAGGTGTTGGAAAATGATTTCTCTTGACTTCAAACTTTATCTTGTCTTATTTCACTCAAATCCCAGAAAAAATGTACATTACTATGTCATAAATAGCAGTCAAAAATTAATTAATAAAGTCAGAAACATAATTAAAATGAGTTTCTCATATATCAGCAGTTGATGTGTTAAATTAAACATTTGTAGACAGAATTTGTGAATGACTGCAACAACAACACCATCTGTTAACCTACAAAAATGGTATAATTGAAAACAGGTCAACGTCATGCAAGAGCTGTTACGGATCAAAAAGTCTAACAATTTTTTAAATATTGGTATTCAACTGATTTTGTTGAGTAACATATGCTGGTTGAAGCATTTTGTTTACATTGAGTGTTTGCCCACAATTCAGAATTGCAAAGTATTTGGAAAAAAGTAGTGACCATAATTTTCAGACTACAGTTAGTCCTCGACTTACGACGGAGTTCCATTCCTACGCACTGTCGTAACCCAAATTTCATCGTAAGACGGAAAATACGTACATACTGCCCCGGCATATACATGTACAGTACTGTACAGTTACCAAGCACTTAGCCTATACTAACACAGTACCCTACATAATTATCAAAAAACACATAATTTGAGAGCCATAATGAAGTGAAAAAGAGTTAATTTCCTACTGGGAGCTGGTGAAGCCTTCTTCCATCTGTTAGCATGTTAGTTCGTTGTTCCTCCATGCTTTGCAGCTGCCTGTAGTTTTCCATTGCTTCGCGCGGTCCAGAGTTTTACAGTAAGGTCTATTAGCATGTTAGCTCGTCCCTCCTCGTCAGTCTGCCGGTCCAAACAATAAGGTTCGGCCCTGTAGCTTCTCTGTCAAGCTACTGCTTCTGCTGTCAAAACCGGAAGGAACTCGGCTTTCAAAATAAAAAACAATAAAAATATATACAGTATATATTTTCTTTTTTAATGGAGATGCGTGACGTAACCATGAAACGTCGTAACTCGAGACTGTCGTAACCCGAGGACTACCTGTATAAGGAAAACCGGATTATAAGGTGCACTGTCAAGTCAAACTTTCTTCAGATCATTCACAATAACCATATGAAATCTGTTTTAGGTCAGTAAGCACAACCAGAGTCAATGCATAATGTGCACCTGATTATAAGGTTCATTGTCGATTTTTGAGAAAACTAAAAGATTTTAAGTGTGCCTAACAGTCCGAAAAATACGGTAATTATTTCAAACTGCACTATTTAACATAGTTCAGAAAACCTTTTTGATATTTGACTTCATAGCTTACATTAAGTACTCCTAAAAGGTGAATAAAACATTCAAACAAGTTATTCATATGATATGATAAGTGCATTATAAGTAATTAAACCATGCAGAACATGTGTGGTGCATGGTGGCAGCAAAGCAGCTTTGATATCTTCCTTGTTCTCTCATATCAAATATATTTGATCTCTTGCAGTAGGGTGTAATGGATTCTTAGAAGATCAAATAAAAATTCAGTGTGGCCATGTCTCAATAGAGATGGGTTAGGAGTGAATGAAGATGAAATTGAAAGGCCTGTTGAAATGCACAATAGGGTGCTGTGTGCAGACAGAGCAGACCAGAGCTGTGCAGCTATGTATACTAATGCCGCTGAGTTCCCAAGTAAGACCAGCTGGGAGGAATTGGACAAATTGCATTGCAACAACGTCATTTTCCATTATGTTTTATTAATTTATGTGCTTGAATTAAGTACCATAATGGCAAGTGGCATCTTCAGATAAAACAGAAACAGCACGTTGTTGTCATAAACTGTTGTTGTTGGTTCTATGTCTTCATAAAAAAAGACAAGTTTGGTAAAGATTTTTTGCATCTGCAGAATAGATTGCAAAGGAGTAAAAATATTTCTGTTTGCAGAATGTTAATATGGTGTAACGGGAAGAGAAACATGTTGTATAACTATTGATTGTTGAATGACTTGTGCAAGTTTGTTAATCTTCATTTACGAAATTATCCCGTTAAAGTTTGTTGGCTTTGAGTATTTGTTTTGCACAATTTTTCATTCATTTTTTTTCATTCATTCATTTTTCATTTGTTCTAGAATTGCGCCGCTCAGGTTGGCTGCATGTTGGAGTAGCTCTGTTACTTTCATTGTGAGATACTGCTTTTGGAAACTTTAATTCCTGTTTGTTCTGAGTGTAAAATCACTTTTTGGGATGATTGCTTCTTCTAGTATCAGACGCAGTGTAGCTGTAAAGATTTTTACCGAAACTTTTTTTTTTTGCTTTTGGGCATTTGTTATGATGCGTAACCATGCAACAAAGTGTTTTATTTTATTTTATTTTTTTACAACTGTGCTCTAATGATATCTCAACTACAGCCCCAAATCTCAAATGAGTTGAAAAGGAGGCTCAGTGGATGCATTCCCGTCTACCTGCCGGCTGTGCTTGAGTGCTTGACCACAATGAGATCCTAAAGCCTCGGATATAGTCGCGCTTTGGTCCGCAAGCTGGAGCGCGCGTGCTGCGCGCGCACTGTGCATGCGTTTATAGTGTGGCACGGCAGCGCATGGCAAAGTGCTGTTCTTTTACTGACCAGCAGGAGGCAGTACGCTCTAAAACCTGTGCATATGTTGCAAGAAAGGGTGTAGAAGAAGAAATCTACCGTAGAAGAAGAACTGTTTGACGTCACACAACAAAAACAAATAGCTTTCCGCTCGCTCGGGGAATTTAATACAGTTGAATCACATAAAAAACATTCCTCCATGCGTCGCGACGCCGTTTCCACGACCACAGCGGCGCAGACAGCTGCAGGCTCTGGCGTGAAGGCTGTCGGTGAGGTCCCTACCCGACCTGTCAATCAATTCGGCGCGCGCGCTAGGCTTGCGGAGCTTCAAAATCTGGGAGGTGCACGACCACGCGCGAAACCAACGCGCTGGCCAAAGCGCGGGGGCGGGGACTTCGCAATTGCGTCACTTTGGCCGCGCGCCCTATGCGACGCGTCAACTATATCCTAGGCTTAAGATCTCCTAAGGAGATCCTGGAACTGGCAAAAAAACATGGCTCGTGACAGAAGGAGGACTGGGATCATCCCCCAACACCTGCAGCTGGCTGTCTGCAGCAACAAGGACTTCGGCAGGCTGCTAGCAGGAGTGGCCATCACTCTGGGAGGAGTTATGCCCGACATTCAGGCAGTCCTGCAACCCGGGGGAATTGAGAGGCCAGCCGAGTCTGGGTGAACGGAATGGATTGGACAGCATTTGCAACCAGTTTCTTTGGATCCGCTGTGGAACTGACTTTACAAGAGATACTTCCTGCCTACAGCCATCAGTATCTATGACATATCTTACTGAAACAAGGGTATTGAGTTACAAAAACATTGAATTTCCCTTTGGGATTAATAAAGTATCTTTGAATTGACATGAGGGCAGCACGATGGCGCAACTGGTAGAGCTGCTACCACTCAGCGAGCAGGTCCCTGGTTCAAATCCCAGTCTGGGGGCCTTTCTGGGTGGAGTTTGCATGTTCTCTCTGAGCATGCGTGGGTTTCCTCCGGGTATCTGGTTTCCTCCCACAGACCAAAAGGATGCATGTTAGGTTGATTGGTGAGTGTAAATTGTCCCTAGGTGTGAGTGAGTGAGAGAGTGAATGGTTGTTTGCACTTCCTTCCCCTCACTACAGGACTTACACAGCAACTGCCTCACTCAGAAAGCCCTCTGCATGGCAGGTGATCCCACACACCCACTACACAGCTGCTTCACCCTGCTGCCATCAGGGAGGAGACTGAGGAGTCTCCAGGCTCGAACCAGCAGACTGAGTGACAGCTCTGTTCATCAGGCAGTCAGGATGCTTAACTCTCTACCAGCTCTGCCTCCTCTCCCATTTGAACTGCCTTAACACAAAAAACTTTCACACATTACCACACAACACAAATATTTTAACACTGGACCCTGTGTCATCAAAACGGGTTATGCACTCAACTCACGGTCATGTGCTCATTCAGTTTGCACTACTAATTATATTTGCTCTAATGTTTGTATTACATTACTACCTATAGTCATACTAATGTTTACATTCACTGTTTACATTTATTACTACTGTTTTCATTTATTACTACTGTTTACATTTACACTACTTTTTATATCTACACTACTGCTGATATAAATTATTTTTTTACTAGCCTTATTGCATATGCCACTTTACCTCTATACCAATATCAACTACCTCATACATATACTGTGTACATAAACTTCATATGCTGCTTTGTCACTCTATTACAAATGTCAATGCCAGAACTTTCATTTTATTTTATAGATATACTTTTTACACTTTTATACTACTATGCAAAAAACTCAGGACAGTATTACACTTTTTATTATTTCATTTTATGCTTATGTTTATTAAATGTTTAGTGTTTTAGTGTTGGTGTAACTTTTCATACTTTCATACTACTACTATGCAAAAACTCAGGACAGTATTACACTTTTATTATTTCATTTTATGCTTGTGTTTATTAATTAGTGTTTTAGTGTTTAAATGGTTACTGTTGCACCGAGGGACTGAGAGAAATGCAATTTCAATCCTGTTTATTATTATTATTATTATTATTATTATTATTTCGGCTTTTCCCTTTTCAGGGGTCGCCACAGCGAGTCATCCTCCTCCACCTCACTCTGTCCTCTGCATCCTCTGTCCTCACTCCAACTACCTTCATGTCCTCTCTAACTGCATCCATATATCTCCTCTTTGGCCTCCCTCTTTGTCTTTTTCCTGGCAGCTGCATTTCTAACATCCTTCTACCAATATACCCACTGTCCCTCCTCTGGACATGTCCAAACCATCTCAGTCTGGCCTCCCTAACTTTATCTCCCAGTTGTTCAACATGTGCTGTACCTCTGATTATCTCATTCCTGATCTTATCCATCCTTGTCACTCCTAAGGAGAACCTCAACATCTTCATTTCTGCCACTTCCAGTTCTTTCTCCTGTCTTTTTGTCCATGTCTCTGTCTCCAGACCATACAACATAGCTGGTCTCACCACTGTCTTGTAAACTTTTCCTTTGACCTTTGCTGACACCTTTTTGTCACAAATCACTCCTGAAACTTTTCTCCATCCACTCCATCCTGCCTGGACTCTCTTCTTCACCTCTTTACCACATTTCCCATTTTCCTGGACAGTGGACCCCAAGTACTTGAAGTCCTGCACCTTTGTGACCTCTGCTCCTTGTAGCCTCACTGTTCCACTGGCCTCCCTCTCATTCACACACATGTACTCTGTCTTACTACGGCTGACTTTCATTCCTCTTCTTTCAAGTGAATACCTCCACCTCTCCAAGTTCTCTTCCACCTGTTCCCTGTTCTCACCACATATCACAATGTCATCTGCAAACATCATAGTCCATGGGGATTCCTGCCTGACCTCATCTGTTAGTCGGTCCATCACCAGAGCAAACAAGAAGGGGCTCAGAGCCGATCCTTGATGCAATCCCACCTCCACCTTGAAGCTATCTGTCACTCCTACAGCACATCTCACCACTGTCCTGCTGTCCTCATACATGTCCTGTACCAGTCTAACATACTTTTCTGCCACTCCAGATTTCCTCATGCAATACCACACCTCCTCTCTTGGCACCCTGTCATATGCTTTTTCTAAATCCACAAACACACAATGGAGTTCTTTCTGACCCTCTCTGTACTTCTCTATCAACATCCTCAAAGCAAAGATGGCATCTGTGGTGCTCTTTCTTGGCATGAAACCATACTGCTGCTCACAGATAGTCACCTCTTGTCTAAGCCTTCCTTCCACAACTCTCTCCCAGATCTTCATCGTGTGACTCATCAACTTAATTCCCCTGTAGTTGCTACAACTCTGTACATCACCCTTGTTCTTAAAAATGGGAACCAGCACACTTCTTCTCCATTCTTCAGGCATTTTCTCACCCTCAAATATTCCATTAAATATTTGAGTCAAAAACCTCACTGCCATCTCTCCAAGACATTTCCAAACCTCCACTGGTATGTCATCAGGTCCTACTGCCTTCCCCTTCTTCATTCTTTTCAGAGCTTTCCGGACTTCACCCTCACTAATCTTTCCCACTTCCTGGTCCACAGTTTCTATGACCTCCACTCTTCTTTCTCTTTCATTCTCTTCATTCATTAGCTCCTCAAAGTAATCCTTCCATCTTCCCATCACACTCTCCTCACTTGTTAGAACATTCCCATTCCCATCTTTAATAAGCCTAACCTGCTGCACATCCTTTCCAGCCTGATCCCTCTGTCTTGCCAATCGGTACAAGTCCTTCTCGCCCTCTTTAGTGTCCAGTCTCCCATACAACTCATTGTACGCCCTCTGCTTTGCCTTAGCTACTTCCCTCTTTGCTCTATGTCCCATCTCCTTATATTCCTGTCTCCTCTCTTCAGTCCTCTCACTGTCATATTTCTTCTTGGCTAATCTCTTTCTTTGAATGGCGTCCTGCACTTCACTATTCCACCACCAAGTTCCCTAGTGGCTGGTTTCAAATTCAATCCTGTTTATGTCCTGTACATATTGCAGTTTTGACAATAAAGTTGACATTGACTTTTGTCTCCATGTGGCCCTGCGATGGACTTGCGAGCCATCCAGGGTGTACCCCGCCCTTTGCACAGTGATTGCTGGACATGGGCACCGGCGACCCCTGTGACCCAAAAATGGAAGAAGCGGGTAAAAGGTACTGGATGGGTGGATGGATGAATTGACTTGAATTGAATTAAGATGTTAATTTTATTTTTTTATATATATTTTGCAACAAGTATGGAGTATAATTAACTTCCATATATTCAAAAAATTGTTTTTGATGTAAATGATGCTGTGGAAGCAGACCACCTCTGCTTCCACAGCATCATTTACATCAAAAACAATTTTGTAGAGTATTAAAAAAAAATTACTGAAATAAAGGTGTTGTTACTCTAACCAAATATCACTCAAGTAAATTAAAGAATATAGGCATCTATAAATATACATGAGTAAAAGTAATAAAGTACTTTGATTCTAACCTACTCAAGTAGTGAGTAACTGCCAGTGGTGTGCCGTCAAGGCCTGCAAGGCCTTCTCTGCTGGCCGAAAATGATTTAAAATTAAAAATTTAATTTATTATATTTGGTCCATGAATACGTATTAAATAATTCCAAATGGTCTGTCAGCTTCCTTTTATTGCTACCCCCTGGTTGCGCTGCTTCCAGACATGTATTTTCATATTTAAAGCTCCCCTGACATGATCTTTCAACTTTCCAAAAAATGGCACAACATATATAAATATTAAGATTGACCTCTGACCGTTTTTGCTAAAATAATGTTAAATGAATGAAAATTCCTCCCAAAAACAGTTTAAAATTAGCGCCATTTTTTTAACACGATAAATAGGGATTTCGCCGTCGCAGGATGATGACGTCATAACAAGAGACGTGTCTACTGCGCAGCTTGAAAACAATGGAGGAGCTACAAACTCGATCCGTCCAATTTAGCCATTTAAAAGTTAATATTTTAGCGGATTGTCTGCAGAGAAGCCAAAGTTATTTCCAGTAAACAGCAGGTTATAATTTTTTTTCAGCTCCTGCTGGTTTTTGGAGACTTTTCACTTCAGGACGTGAGCAGCTCTGTGAGGACTTACAGCATAGTTTCCACAGCACTGAAATGGTAATATATTAGTTAATGGTTCTAATAATTATTCAACATTAATTTATAGTTTAAAAAATTAGTCCCTTTTAAAATATCTGTTAAATATATTATTCTTTTATTTTATTTTGTTTGTGTTTTCAGGTTTCCAGGTCTCCAGTCCATCAGGCTCTTCCTGAACCACTAGTACAACCCAGACTTTCACATCACAGCAGGTAAGATTGCATCAACGAAAAGAATAGTACTCAACAATATTCTTTGATGTAAATCTGTTGATTTTCTGTGGTTCTGATGAGGGAAGTGACAAAGTGGATGCAGCATTCAGCCCATAATGGACCCAGATGTCCCCTGCGTCCAGACCTACAACACCTGGACATCCATCTCAATGCTCTGGCCAGTTGTAGTATTTCTGCATATTTTAATGTCTTGATGCACAAACGTAGCTTTCTGCAGCAGTCCTGATGTTCTACAGATCCTGAAGATGTCTCCATCTGTTGTTGAACAATATCAAGGTTTGTTCTCCACCTCGGTCCACTCTTCAGGTGAAGACATTTCTGTGAATCCTCGCTCCGCCACGCTCATGGATGTCCAGGTGTTGTAGGTCTGGACGCAGGGGACATCTGGGTCCATTATGGGCTGAATGCTGCATCCACTTTGTCACTTCCCTCATCAGAACCACAGAAAATCAACAGATTTACATCAAAGAATATTGTTGAGTACTATTCTTTTCGTTGATGCAATCTTACCTGCTGTGATGTGAAAGTCTGGGTTGTACTAGTGGTTCAGGAAGAGCCTGATGGACTGGAGACCTGGAAACCTGAAAACACAAACAAAATAAAATAAAAGAATAATATATTTAACAGATATTTTAAAAGGGACTAATTTTTTAAACTATAAATTAATGTTGAATAATTATTAGAACCATTAACTAATATATTACCATTTCAGTGCTGTGGAAACTATGCTGTAAGTCCTCACAGAGCTGCTCACGTCCTGAAGTGAAAAGTCTCCAAAAACCAGCAGGAGCTGAAAAAAAATTATAACCTGCTGTTTACTGGAAATAACTTTGGCTTCTCTGCAGACAATCCGCTAAAATATTAACTTTTAAATGGCTAAATTGGACGGATCGAGTTTGTAGCTCCTCCATTGTTTTCAAGCTGCGCAGTAGACACGTCTCTTGTTATGACGTCATCATCCTGCGACGGCGAAATCCCTATTTATCGTGTTAAAAAAATGGCGCTAATTTTAAACTGTTTTTGGGAGGAATTTTCATTCATTTAACATTATTTTAGCAAAAACGGTCAGAGGTCAATCTTAATATTTATATATGTTGTGCCATTTTTTGGAAAGTTGAAAGATCATGTCAGGGGAGCTTTAAGCATTTAACCAATCACATTTCAGCCACTATTTGTTGCCAGGGTCAAATAAATCTGCCTGCAGGCCTTCACAATCAGTTCTGCGAGCCATGTAGCATAAAATAAATGCGATCAAACTGTTGCTTTAACCAATCAGATTTTGAGTTGGCGACACCAAGGCCCTCTAGCTTACACTGACGTTTTCTACGGCATATGGAAAACGCCAGTGTATTCACACACTTTGATTGGATAGTCAGCATATAGAGCGTGACATCACTGGTCCGCAGTGCGGAGCCTGATGGGATAGAATTGGGTCGGATCCGCCATATCACTAAAATAAGCTTTTTCGCATTATTTTTTTTTTTCAGAATCTAAGTGGGTTTCAACAGTTTTGCAATGGTCCGAACTTGCTGTTATTTGATGTAATGTCCGGTCACACGACCGGAAAGGTAAACAGATAGAAAACTGACTTTCTGTTTACTGTTTCCCGCCTGGAAACAACGCGAGGGAGCTCATGTGTCAGATGTGACACGTCCTGATACAACTTTCTCAGTGTCCTAAGATACCTTCTAGTTTGTTCCAGACATTCTGGTGAGTGTCTAAATTCAAATGGATGAGTCCATTTTGCAAGAGCAGATTGAGATGGTCTTTTGTGTCATTCCCAACTTCTGCAGGAGTGGCATCAATTGTGGATATGAGATTCAGCAGATAGATGCACATTTTTGGTGTTTTGGAAGTTGGTAGTCAGGTCAGTGTTATCATCCAGAATGGCATCTACATCCTGATAATCTACCTCGGACTCACTTTTAGCTTCTGAAGCTTCGTCCATGATGTAGTCTCTCTCCTTTTGTTAATCGGCATCTTTATCTTCTTTTTCCTTCAAACCATATAAACGAAAGGCTTTCAAAAACTTTGAGTCATGTCTAATGTTGTTCTGGTCACCTTTTCCCTAATCTGATATTCAGAATGTATTCCTTCTAATGCAGCAGCAAGGACATCAAATGTGTGTGAGCCTTTAACACGCTGACAGGCCAAAGCAGCAGATTGCCTCTCTAGTGTGGTAGGTTCTATCCAGTGACAGGTGACACTTAAATAACAATGCTCTCTGGCAGTCCAGCAGTCTGTTGTGGTGGCAACATGGTTCACAGCACTGAACTTTTTAATGATTATGCTCTTTGTGGTCTTTGCAGCATTGCTGCAATTCTCTGCAGTGTTCTGCAGCATATTGTTTTCCTGGTCATTTGAATACATTGATGATGAAGAAATTCATCTCAGTCTTGAAGGATGGCGCCTCAACCACAGAAAATTAGTTTAACATATGTCAAAGTAAAAACTGTGATGTTTGTATGTTTTTATTTGTTTGTTTTCTGATTAGGCCTGTATAAATATATATTGTTCTACTAAGAAATGTGTTTTGTGTGTTTGTTACATTCAAAATCTAAACAAGGGAATTGTCAATCAGTGTGTACATCTTACCTGCTAACTGTCCTAATTTGCCTGCAGATTTCAGATATGTTTTAGTCTTACACAATGTAATATTCAGTGGTTGTGTCATGCACAATTAGTAAAGTTATGCATGGTGTTGTAATTGAGCTAACCTTAATACACAAAGTCACAAATGTATGCAAGACTGACCACAATATTTTTCCACAAGTTTGACGTTGACTTCTTGTAGGCAGAAATGTCCCAGTTTTGGCAGACACAGTTGACAGCAAATAATATTAATCAGGGGTGCTCTGAATCCACCTCACCAGCTTCTTCAGTTGCCATCAAGTTTGGTGCCAGTAGATCTTTCTCTCAACTGAGTGCGGTGCCTTTTACCAACGGTCCACAGAGAGTTTTTGCATGTGGTCACATGACTGTCTGGCTTCACTTGATTGATCACACAAAGTCAGGTGACAAGAAGATGAGCAAACTTCCCACCATAAAAAATATGTGGAATTTCATATACAGTAGTCCCTTGTTTAATGAGGAAGTTACGTTCCGAACAACCCCCACAACCCCCACACACACAGTAAGAAAAATTCCACAAAGTAGCAATGTTATATTTATTTTAGTATTTTTATATAGTTATGTATTTGTACATTTTAAGGTTTTAGAAATCATTACCCCACTCTTGCAATGTTCTAACGTCTTAAATCAACATCTTTTTAATAATATACGTACAGTACTGTTTATGTAGCTACTAAATTTTAATTACCAGCTCTGCAGAACAGGAATGACTTTCATTCCGGTCCGACTCTGTTCCGGTCTGACTCAGTTCCATTTCTGCAGACTACCCTGCAGTAATGAAGCCCACAATCAACCTTCTAAACTTTTTAAACCTACTAATTTAATCAGGGTCGGCCCAAGGCATAAGCGTACTAAGCGGCTGCTTAGGGCCACCAGGCCACTAGGGGCCCCCCTAAGTGAATTGAATTTATTTTATTTAAAAAAAATACAGTATACTGTATATATATTAATGATTTTCATACAATTATTGTTAGAACGCCCACATTGTTTATATATGTTTAGTTTGCTTGCTGAGCTAAGTTCTCTTTGATTGTAGCTTGTTTTCTTTCTGAATTTCATGAATTCTACATTTCTGAATGCACTGCGGCTGTTCCGACACCATTCTGTGTACCCGGTAAATGTTGCTGCTGCTGCAGTAAAGTCTTTTTCTCTCCTAACACGGACATATTTTAGTTTTTTGAGCATCTGTTGTTGATTTCCGGGTTACCTGCTGTGTGTAGAAGACAGAAGGTGAGCCTATTGATGTTATATAATTTAGTCTGGATGTTAACATCATGCTAATGTATATTTTAGTCATACAGAAGTTAAGTTGCATGTAGTTTGCTGTTAAAGCTAATAAGCCAAGTCATGCTCTCCATGTGCCATGTGAGATGTCCGTTTACTTTATATAATACAGTATGTATATTTTATGATAGATTTTAAAGATAGATTTTTGTATTGTTATTTCAGAAACACAAAACAAAAGTCTACTTGCCGCTCTAAACTACCAGTAGTTAATTTCTTGGAGAACACTAAGCCCTCTGCTTTTTAATTATTTTACACACATCAAAGTTCATGCTCAATAATCCAGATAAAGTACTTTGTAATCCAACAATGTTCAGTCAGGTCATCTGGACAGTTCCTTTTTTTTGTCTCTCAACCAAAAAAATAAAAATAAATACAATAATAAAAATAAATAAAGGAACTGTCCAGATGACCTGACTGTACATTGTTGGATCTATTATACACAATTTCATTCTAAAATTGTGATTATTTTTTTTACAATAATAAATAACTAACCAAATAACTAGATAGATAGATAGATAGATAGATAGATAGATAGATAGATAGATAGATAGATAGATAGATAGATAGATAGATAGATAGATAGATAGATAGATAGATAGATAGATAGATAGATAGATAGATAGATAGATAGATAGATAGATAGATAGATAGATAGATAGATACTGTAGATAGATAGATAGATACTGTAGATAGATAGATAGATAGATACTGTAGATAGATAGATAGATAGATACTGTAGATAGATAGTAGATAGATACTGTAGATAGATAGATAGATAGATACTGTAGATAGATAGATAGATAGATACTGTAGATAGATAGATAGATACTGTAGATAGATAGTAGATAGATACTGTAGATAGATAGATAGATAGATAGATAGATAGATAGATAGATAGTAGATAGATAGATAGATAGATAGATAGATAGATAGATACTGTAGATAGATAGATAGATACTGTAGATAGATAGATAGATAGATACTGTAGATAGATAGATAGATAGATACTGTAGATAGATAGATAGATAGATAGATAGATAGATAGATAGATAGATAGATAGATAGATAGATAGATAGATAGATAGATAGATAGATAGATAGATAGATAGATAGATAGATAGATAGATAGATAGATAGATAGATAGATAGATAGATAGATAGATAGATAGATAGATAGATAGATAGATAGATAGATAGATAGATAGATAGATAGATAGATAGATAGATAGATAGATAGATAGATAGATAGATAGATAGATAGATAGATAGATAGATAGATAGATAGATAGATAGATAGATAGATAGATAGATAGATAGATAGATAGATAGATAGATAGATAGATAGATAGATAGATAGATAGATAGATGTGTGTGCATGTTTGTGTGTGTGTGTGATATGTAAATCATTCTCTATACATGCAGGAAAAAAAAACAAGTACAGTATTGCCCACCAAACAGGGCTGTCAGAGTTGCAGTGAGTTTATGTTAGGTGGCAAATGATACCATACCATACCAATTTATTTACAGAGCACTTAAAACAGCAACAAGGCCAACCAAAGTGCTGTACAATAGGGAAAAAAAGCACAGTGGACAGGAAAACATAAAATAAAAATATAGATATAAAATAGCTTCCCATGGGCTCACCACCTCTTACCATGGGCTCACCACCTGTGGGAGGGGCCAAAGGGGTCGGGTGCAATGTGAGATGGGTGGTGGCCGAGGGCGGGGACCCTGGCGGTCTGATCCTCGGCTACAGAAGCTGGCCATTGGGACATGGAATGTCACCTCTCTGGTGGGGAAGGAGCCTGAGCTAGTGTGTGAGGTTGAGAGGTTCCGACTAGAAATAGTCGGACTCACCTCAACGCATGGCTCTGGCTCTGGAACCAGTTTCCTTGAGAGGGGTTGGACACTCTTCCACTCTGGAGTTGCCCCTGGTGAGAGGCGCCGAGCAGGAGTGGGCATACTGGTTGCCCCCCATCTTGGTGCCTGTACGTTGGGGTTCACCCCGGTGAACGAGAGGGTAGCCTCCCTTCGCCTACGTGTGGGGGGACGGGCTCTGACTGTTGTTTGTGCCTATGCACCAAACGGCAGCTCAGACTACCCACCCTTTTTGGAGTCCTTGGAGGGGGTATTGGAGAGTGCGCCTCCTGGGGACTCCCTTGTTCTACTGGGGGACTTCAACGCTCACGTGGGCAATGACAGTGAGACCTGGAGGGGTGTGGTTGGGAGGAACGGCCCCCCTGATCTGAACCAGAGTGGTGTTCTGTTATTGGACTTCTGTGCTCGTCATGGATTGTCCATAACGAACACCATGTTTAAGCATAAGGGTGTCCATATGTGCTCTTGGCACCAGGACACCCTAGGTCGCAGTTCGATGATCGACTTTGTTGTCGTCTCATCTGATCTGCGGCCGCATGTCTTGGACACTCGGGTGAAGAGAGGGGCGGAGCTGTCAACTGACCACTACCTGGTGGTGAGTTGGCTCCGATGGTGGGGGAGGATGCCGGTCAGACCTGGCAGACCCAAACGTATTGTGAGGGTCTGCTGGGAACGTCTGGCAGAGTCTCCCGTAAGACGGAGCTTTAACTCCCACCTCCGGGAGAGCTTTGAACACGTTCCGAGGGAGGCGGGGGACATGGAGTCCGAGTGGGCCGTGTTCCGCGCCTCTATTGTCGAGGCAGCTTATCGGAGCTGTGGCCGCAAGGTTGTTGGTGCCTGTCGTGGTGGCAACCCTCGAACCCGGTGGTGGACACCGGCAGTGAGGGATGCTGTCAGGCTGAAGAAGGAGTCCTATTGGGCCTTTTTGGCTTGTGGGACCCCGGAAGCAGCTGATAGGTACCGGCAGTCCAAGCGGCATGCGGCTCGGGTGGTTGCTGAGGCAAAAACTCGGGCGTGGGAGGAGTTCGGAGAGGCCATGGAGAATGACTTCCGTACGGCTTCGAGGCGATTCTGGTCCACCATCCGGCGTCTCAGGGGGGGAAAGAGGTACGCGACCAACACCATTTATGGTGGGGGTGGCGTGCTGCTGACCTCAACTCGGGATGTTGTGAGTCGGTGGGCGGAATACTTCGAAGACCTCCTCAATCCTACTGGCACGTCTTCCACTGAGGAAGCGGAGCCTGGGGACTTTGGGTCGGGTTCTCCGATCTCTGGTGCTGAGGTCGCCGAGGTGGTTAAAA